>SJYC01099403.1:0-40602 GCA_006408675.1 Madoqua kirkii
GGGGGGGGGGCGATACAGGCTTAAGACTAGGGAGATTTCACAAAGAGAACTTGAAGGAATTGAGTCAGAGAGGAAACAGGAGGTGTCTCTGGAGCTGGGGATTGGGGCAAGTGATCATGCCATCAGGATGAGGAGAAGGAAGGCTCTTGGGAGCCATCTGACAGATGGCTAGAGGAGAGCCATGCTGGAAGAACGGAGCCTCCCTCATCCAGGAGAGCTCTGTCCTCCGACTCCCCAAGGATCCACTGATAGCTCTAGAGCAGAGAGACAAAAAGGTGAGACAAATCCATCATGAAAGGGCACCTTCTGACAGAAGTGGGCAGTGATGATGAGTGAGCTACAGATGCAAAAAAGAAATGGTCAGACAGAATCCGCATTACACCGTCCAGTTCGGAAAACCTTTGCTCTGGGCCCACTGGTTTCTGAAGTTTCACGAACCCTCAGTCACGGAGAGATGATGAAAAGAAGGGCTCACCCTGGGCACCTGGTCTAGGTAGCCGAATCTCTGCCTCTAGCATCTAAATATTCCCTGATCTAAGAATAGACTGAGACAACCCCTGACAAGCGAGGAAGGAAACGATGTTGGACTAGAGATGAGAAAGCTTATTTTCCTTATGCACTACCAACCAAAACCACATAAATAAAAAATAAATTAGGGTTTACTTATGGGAAATAGAAAATATTCTTAAAACTCATGAAGAAGAAACATAAAATAATCAACAACTGTGATAAATGTTGAAACACAGAATCGAATATGACTTAAACATTTTAGAGATGAGAAAATTGAGGTCAAAATGAGGGGATGATTTTCCTACTACAAACATCAAGCCTCTGGCCACACTCTTTTCAGCACCCTTTGCTGTAACATCACTCTGCCACTGGCACCAATTCTTCATCTCAGTGACACACCCTTTGATTCCAAAGACATCCACCTCTTTAGGAACACTCCAAATAATGAAATGGAGCACCCCAAACTCCACACACAGAGTCTCTGAGTCCACTGCCCTACGAGGGATCCAGTCTGATCTCCTCATCACTCTGCCCAGGGTTTGGCATGAAAAGCCTTATCTCTTTCATGTAATCCCCGACCCCTGGGAGAAGGGGCTTGAAAGTATAAATGCTCTATATTCCAATTTTCCATTATTAGAAAGAGACATTGGGGAAGGGGAGAAGGAAGGAAAAGATAAAATCTGTCTGATGTTGTTTTGCCTGTTTCACAAAGGCTTCTTCTTTGTATTCCAAAATTATCTTCCAGCCTTATCTAACATCACTCCTCTGTTCTGTCTCCCATGCTGTTGTGATCCCAAGATGGAATGATCTTTCCCAGAGTCTCTCCTGACAAACTCCTATTCATCCTTGAAGACCCTGCTCAAATAACCCTTCCTCTCTGAAGCCTTTCCTGACCCTGTGTCTCACCCTTGTCCATGCTCTGCAGGTTGTCCTATTCATTTGATCTCACCTTCACCACTGCTGAAATCCTATTGACAGAGGAGCCTGATGGGCTACGGTCCATGAGGTCAGAAAAGAGTCAGACAGGACTTAGCAACTAAACAGCAGCACCACTGCCACGGCGGTTTGCCCCAGCTTTTGTTCCCATTCCCACTAGATCCTGAGTGCTCCTGGAGCAGGACTGTGACTTATTCATCATAAATCTCTATGGTCTAAAACAGTACCTTATGCACAGTGCTTATTCAATGATTGTGGATGACTGAATAAATAAATAAAAACAAGAATGTAAGCACTAGGGAAAAGAGACAGAGGAAAGCATGCAAAACTCCCATACACAACCTGCATACCCAGAAAGGACCTCTTAAGAAACCAAACACCTCGAATAGAGCTAACAGGGAAATATAATGTGAGGAGTAGTGTGTTGATAAACCAGCTCTTAAAAAAAAAAATCCTGATTTCTAGCACTTGCCAATTTTAGTGTTAAAAATCCCACTAATACTAATTTCAAGACGCTAACCTGACCTCACTAAACACAGAGTTGGGAGGAAAGGCACACAGTTGATTTTCCTGAGCTGGCATGAGCCAGTTCCAGGGACTGCTGAATGCAAGCCATACATGTCATTTTAAATTCTCTAGTAGTGCCATTAAAATTGTTAAAAAGAAACAGCCAAAATTAACCTTAATATTTTTAACTCAATATATCCAAAATATTACTTCAACATCCAATCCTTATAAAAGATTATTGCTAAGATATGTTACCTTCTGGGTTTCACACAGAGTCTGCAGAATGCCAGTGTGTACTTATACTACAGGACACCTCCCCTCGGACCTTGCACGTGACTGGCCACCATCGGTGCAGACAGCGCCCGTCTCAAATCAAAGCGACACAGAAACAGGATGACGGGGACATCCTGCCATTTTAGGATTTTGTCGATGGGGATGATTTTTAAAATGGCGTTGTCTCTTTACAACTCAGGCAGAAACGGTGCTTGTCCCGCGGGCTGGATTAATTTCAGAGGGGGCCAGATCTGTTGCACCTTAACAGGACCTCACTGCCTCCTCTCACCCACAGGACTGCTCTCTTGGGAGCCCGAGTGCTTATTAATTACCAGACATTCCTTCCAGCTTTCAATGCGCGAGACTGAAGGCAGCTAATGAACCCAGCTGCACCCTCCTCCGCTCTGCGCGGGCCAATTTAGCATCAGAAATGGCCCTACCCCCGCCCCAAACCCCTCCACCCCACTCTTCCCCCCAGCCCTCCACCGTCTTTCCCCCAACCTCCCGGTCCGGGCTGCTTCTACTGGAGAGTGCGGATCCTGGGGGAAGGGGCTGGATTTCTCAGAAGCCAGATGTGAATAGAAGTGCTCAGAAACGCACCTGTCGATTAGCAAAGGAGCAGAGGGTTACCGCGCGGTTCGGGGTCGGGGGATGCGGGATGACGACAATGCCAGGCCTCCTTCTTTGAAAGGCGAGTTCTGCAGCTCTGAAGCCCTGGCCAGCAGACGCTGCGGGCCCTAGGTTCCAGCCCCAGCTCCCTGTGACTTTCAGAAAATCCCTTCATCTCTGAAGTTCGCTTTATGCTTCTGTAAGCTGACACTGAGAATCTGGCAGCAGGTTTCTGCATATAGGACAAAATGATGTTTGTGGGAAATGCTCTGGAAAACGTTAAATGCTGAAATATTCAGACCAAAATCAGCAGGCCTTGATAAGAGATGCATGGGCTGGAGACTGGAGGGCTTGAGCTCTTCTCTTAGTCCCTCAGAAACACGCTGTGGACTCTTTCTTTTACCTCTCTGGACCTTTCCCTCAGCACTAGAATGAAAGGGCCCATCTAGGTGACCAGTGACACAAACAAGGCAAAGTTCCCTTACCTCTTGCGACAGACAGAGACAATAGACAGATATGATAGTACACTATTAGGTAGCAATAATACTGTGGGAAAAAGTGGTGTGAGTTAGGGGGAGAATGGCAGGGAACACTGCCCTAGGTGCAGTGATCAGGGAAGCTTCCCTTGTAAAGACCTTGAGAAAACAAGGGAGTGAGCCACTTATCTGGGAACAGCCTATGCAAAGGCCCTGAGGCAGGAGTGTGCCTGGCTGGTGCAGGCAGGATCCAGAATGCGATGTGGTTAAGGAGTGGAGCACAAAAGGAGAGGAGGCGGGAAGTTAGGCAGGATAGTGGGAAGCTGATTCTCATAAACCTGAGAGGCCTCAACTTGGGTTAGGATATCATTCCCAGTACTTTGGAAAGTGATGGAAAGATCCAGAGCAGAGAAGCAGCATGATCTAATTTGTTTTCAAATGTTTCTTCTGGCTGCAGCATGGAGCACATTCTCTAAGGGAACAAGAGTGGAAGCAAAATGGCAATAGTCCAAAGGCACGATGGGGGCTTGGACCAGGCCCTGGCTGGCGGCACTCCCCACCCCTTCCCCAGCCTGGTGCAAGCTTTGAGTCCATCCTCTGAGGATTGCTCTTTCTTCAGACCCACAGGTCTCTTCCCTCTGTCCTTCAATCATGTATCAGTGGTTAGCAAGCATTGGCTACCATGCCCTGTAAGATAAATGGGGCTCCCACAGACCACAGATTCCCAGGTAAGGGGTGGGGGCCCCAGGCAGGGATTGGTGGGGCAGGGTTCAGGCTATGGAAAGCAGTAGAGATTAAATGCTAGCTATAATTGTGCCCCTCTATCTACTGCTTTAAGAGCCTGTCATAGATTGTGCATGACTGAGAATAATGATATAGAAAAATATTCTTACTCTGCTTTATTTTTAATTATACACTCACAAACACAGTCCCTTAACTGTTACTGAAAACACTTGGCCTGCAGCATACCACCACACAACCAGTTGCTTTTACCAGTGTGTCAGCACTGGGAATGAGAACCCCCTTCCAGGATACTCTTTCTGGCACCCACCTGGATATAAGATGTCTTGCCCTGTCCTCTGGCTCTGTCCTCTGTGTATCTCTTGTCTCATGAACCAGAAGGTAGGTTCCCAGCAGACAAGAGCCATATCTTCTTTAACTTGGTTTAGTACTCTTCATTCATTCACCAGTTGATAGATGAGCAGAAGGCAGTAGGATCAAAGATACAAAAGCTTCTAGGGCGTTGGCTCCAGTTGGTGTCAACATCTGCCCTTGTGAGCCTGTTGAGCTAGAAGGAATCTTGGAAGTCATTTAATCCAGCTCTCTGATTTTCCAGAGGAAGAAACTAACCCCCAGAGAGGTAGAGTGGCTGGCCCAGAGCCACACAGCTAGGAAAGACAACTGAAAATGGTGAGGATAGAGGGCTCTCTCTCACCAGCCAACTGTGTTAGCGCTGAAGAAAAATGCAACAGAAACAATATTCCATCTCAAGACAATCCTCACAGCCATTCTAGGCAGTGGGAACAAATGACAGAATTATCCCGATTTTGTAGGCAGAATAAACAAAGACCAAGATTCTGCTGAGTGGTATAGACTATATATTGAATTGCGGAGGTGGGAGACGGGGCAGGGTAACTGAAAAAGCTGAGTTGGTCCTTTCTTAGTTTTTGGAAAGGGAAAAGTTGGGATGAGTATGTTATGATGTAAATATGATAATATAATATGAATATGATAATGACATGATATGAATATGATAATGATATGATAGGAATATGACTGTCATTCAGAGGAATTTGAATTCTTCCATGTAGCTTCAGAGAACAGAATGAAGCCCAGCAAAAGCAAAGAATGAAAATATGAATCTGGGCTCAATAGGAGAGAGAGCTGATCATGAGAACTCTCACAAAGTAGAAGAAACTGGCTGAGGGGACAGTGGCTTCCAGTTGCTAGAAGGACCTGGGCACCATTAAGAAGACCCCAGATCTTCAGGCACAGTTGGATTGGATGGCCTCTGAGTTTCCTTTGAAGCCTGATATTCAGCAGTTCTATGCAAAGGGAACTTGGCACTGGGTTTCCTCTCTTTGAAACCAGAAGGATTGCTCCTACCCTCTTGGCTGGAGGCATTCTCCCCAATGAAGTCTTCCCAAAAATGACATGGAGAAGTCTTCCACTTCCTAAGGATGCAATGAAGAGAAATGGCCTTAGGTCATGTGACTTTCATAGGACCTGTGAAACACTTCCTATACTGTAAGCTTTAGGGATGTGGTTCAGTTTCCGGGGAGTGTTACACAAACTCCTCTCTGGGTGATCCCTGAGGAGAGGCGGCTACCCACAGACCTCAGTGCTGGAGATAAAGCAGTGTGGAGTCCAGGGGATGGACTGCACGACCTCGCAAAGTTCCTGCCAGCCAATTCCAGCTATAATTCTGTGATAAAACCATTAGAGAGTCCAGAGGTGGTTTAGCCTCATTTCTCCCATCCTGGTGATTGAACACATTTTTTTTTTAAATCCCATAAACCCTAAGCCATAATTCTTTTACAGCAGAGGGAAAGACAGAACAGTCATGCACAGTTTGAGCAAGGGAGTTGCGGGGAGAGGTTAAAGGGAGAGGAAGGCTTGTTTAGATTGCGGTTGTCTTTTTTCGTTTGGGGTTGATGAGGGGATGTTAAATGTGAAGTTTGATGACTGAACAAAGCAGAGCAAATGAGAAAAAAAGAACATGAAAAAACTCAAACCTGCAGTTTTCTGATACACAGAAAGGAAACCCAAACTCTGCTCATTATGGCGCATATTTCTGGCAGATCATAACATTAAATTACAGCCCTGCAGCCTCGGCCAGGACTGGGGAGTTCTTCCCATGTGCTTCCAATTAAGTGCGTTTGAAGTTGCCCTGGATATTTATTTGTAGGGGATTTACTGCACAGAACGATTAAAGTTTGTTCTTGTTAGGAGTTTGAGGCTAGTCTGGGGGCAGGGGAAATGGAAAAGAAGAGAGTTAGCTAGGGAGAAAGGGGGACAGCCAGGGTACCCCATGAATACTTGTGTATGTTAGAAAGTGCACACAAACACACACACAAGAGCCCTTTGTTTTAAACATAGGGAGGGTTCACCATCTCTGACCGTGATTTTGTTTATAGGAAATCCTTTATAATGCACATTAGTGTTTCCATATGGAATTCTCTTAGGATATTTCTCTCCACCACCCTCCCCCTCCCCCTTTTTATTTGGATAAGGCAAGAGAAAAGGGACTGTACATTCCAAAGATTCATAGTCATTCCGGATCAAATTCAATGGATTTTGGCAAGAGTTGAAAAACCCAGATGCAGGGCTTCAGCCTCCCGCTGAGCCGCCTCCAGCTGCGAGTGTCTGGTGGAGGCACTTTGTAAAATCATGAAAACCCTATTAAATTCATGAAATATGATATACTGTCGTTTCAGACTAACTTTCCATTGAACTGTCCATGAAGAGAGAATTTGGTTAACTTGCTGAAGAAGGGGGAAGTGGCAAGGCTGGGGCAGGGTGGGGGCCCAGAGGCGCTGTTGAGGAAAGCGCAGCGGTGCTGGGAATTCTAAAGAGGTTGCGCACGGGGTGGGTGTGTGGAGGGCGTGGGATCTCCTCTAGACCTAGCAGCACCCAACCTTGGAAGGGTTTGATTCCTCTCCGAGAGAGGTGTCACCCTGACTCCCCTCCCTGTCAAGTTGCTGACCACCCCACTGTCACCAGTGAGCTGTCAAGACGACTTTTCTTAGAGCACAGGAAACTCCAGCTAAACCAGGGGATACTGCTAGGTTCCATTCCCTTGTTTTATAGCTGAAGGGCCCAGGATAGAGAGAGAGAGAAGGATTTGCCTGAGGTTTGGCAAATTAAAACCCCAGGGCTCCTGAGTTCTCTCCACCTTCCAGCACAGACTAGGCAGAGAAGTTTGCCTTGAGCACCAGCTCTCTGCCTCCGATCAGAGCTGCTGACATGGTTTTTGTGTTTTTGGGGGGTTTTTTTTGCAAGAACTCACAGGCCCAGACTCCCCTCAGCTATGAAATGACCCATCCTAAAGGAATTGGACACTCTTAGTTCATTTCCTATTGAACTATAATTCACATCATAAACTATTACACGTTTATTTTCAAACAAAACAGGGTGAGGATTCCCTGGAGGTGACTTGGTTTTGTTTTCTGGAAACTGCCCCAGGACATGGCAATGGCAGTTCACACGTGTGTGTGTGTGTGTGTGTGTGTGTGTGTGTGTGTGTGTGTGGAGTTTGCCTTGCAGAAAGCCAAGTGGGGCCCTTCTTCCCCAGGCCTTGGCACCCCAGGGACCCAAAGTCCAGACCTCCGGAATGGAAGGGTCCACAGAACATCATGACTCACTTGTCATCCAAGCAGTTGTCCCTAAATAGGAATGTCATACTCTGCAGGCAGAACATCTCTGACCCAGCTGTCAGGGTTGGCTTCATGCATGGAAATGATCAGAATAAAAACTGACTTTAAGTAAGCATGTACAGTGGCTTCCTGGGTGGCTCACTGATAAGAATCCTCCTGCCAATGCAGGAGACACGGGTTCGATCCCTGGGTTGGGAAGATCCGCTGGAATAGGAGGTGGCAACCCACTCCAGTATTCTTGCCTGGAATATTCCATGGGCAGAGAAGCCTGGTGGGCTGTAGTCCATGGAGTTGCAGAGAGTCGGATACAACTGAAGCGACTGAGCGTGGCACAGCAAGCGTGTACAGTGTGCTAAAACTGTTCTAAGAGAATGTTAAATCATTTCCTCCTAATGAATAGATAATATAGTAATACTATTATCCCCATTTTGCAGATGAGAAAACTGGGGCAAATTGTCCAAGGTCTCATTAGGGACTAAGATCACTTAGCTGACATGGTCACTGAGTCAGTATTTGAACCTCAGCAATCAGGCTCCAGAGCCTAAGCTCTCAAATGACCCACTACCCTCCCTACCCCACCCTACCCCACCCCACCCTACTTGCCCCATACAAAAACACAGGCCTAATTATCAATGAAGGACACTAAGGTCTTTACTTTCCCCCTTCTCACCTACCGATGGAGGTATACTTTTTGAAACAAACAGTTCACTCTTGCCTTACCCTTTTGTTATGTAAGTACCCCCTGAGTGTGGCAATGAATTAAGTCACTGATATTCTAAGCCAGGGCTTCACACACTGTACTGAGCATACAAATTCCCTAGCAGTCTTGCTGAAATGCAGGTTCTTCAGTATGTTTGCAGAGGAGCTGGGGGTCCACAGTTCTAACAGGCTCACAGGTGCTGCTGCTGGGCCATGGAGGCACTTGAGCAGTAAGGCTGCAGGCTGTT
Source organism: Madoqua kirkii (assembly GCA_006408675.1). NCBI lineage: Eukaryota > Metazoa > Chordata > Mammalia > Artiodactyla > Bovidae > Madoqua > Madoqua kirkii. The sequence continues at coordinate 8,635 of SJYC01099403.1, forward strand.
CACCTGACTGCCTCCCTCCACCAACGGAGACATCCCCCAAAAGGCACGCGCGTGGGAGGCAGCTGGGAGGGCCAAAGCCCTTTCACTGACTTCACAGCTGTGACCCAGACTAGTCCTCCTGCCGCCTGTCAGGAGAGCCAACAGATTCCCAAGCTTCCAGTCTCAGGCCCTGGGACACCTGGGGAAGGTGCAAAGTCTTTGGGTCATGAGAAGCCTCTGATTGAAATCTTTGCATCAGCTGGCAACAGCCAGGGACCTGCAGGAACAGATTCCAGAGTCTCTACATCCCCGGCAGGGGCGGTGATGAGTATGTGGAATCACTGGGGTCAGGAACGGTCAGCACCAATGCCTCTCCCACATCTTGAAAGGAAGCTGCTGGCCAAGGGACACTGGCCCAGTGCGGCAGTTTCCACCTTCTTGCTGGTGGGGTTGGACAGACCTTTAGCATTTCTGCTTCCATTTATTTGACATGTAAAATGAGAGGATCACACCAGATACTCTTTCAATCTTTCCTCTCCTTCCCATCCCAATCTATGAGTCTCTAAATGCCTGTACAGTAAATAAAAATTCAGCCAATTGTCTGCATGTCTTAATATCCTGATGTCCTGTCGCCAATGCCACATATCAAGATATCAAATGGAACCAGTTTCCTTTCCATCTGGAGGCGGAATGCCATAAACACAGCTCCCCTGTGAACCTGGGCACCCCATCCCCCTCCACATTTTGAGAAACAGTGCAGGAGGTTGATTCCCGCAGCCACCAAGCCTGGGCCAGAGACTGGAAGGTGGAGCCTAGTCCCCAGGGCTCTGCTTTACAGCCCATACACGCAGTATTGTGCCTGAAAGCTCTGAAGGCCTCCCTCAGCCAAGAGAAACAGGCATTTTAGAGCAGAAAGGGGCAGCACTTGACCTCTGGCCTCCTCCATCCGGCTCTCTGACAAAGGGAGACAGAGCATCGTGGCCTGGTAAGGGGCAGGAGGCCCAGCGGATGGCTGGTCCAGCAGAGCTGGGCTTGGATCCTCGCGCCCCCAGATCTCAACCTCTGTGATCGTCAGCATCACTGTGAGTGTCATTCCTGGGGACAACACAAAGGCACAGAGAAGGGAGGCGATAAGGTGAAGCTATTCCTTCCTTCAGGTGACTGTTGGTAATAAATCAGATACTTCCCAGATCTGTGCTTCAAACTGATAGAGTCCAGGGGTACCTCTGGAACAAGCATCATCAAACGACAAAAGATCCGGGGTTCTAAATCAGCACTGTTCCATAGAAACAAATCATGAGCCATTGATGCATGTCACATTCAGTCAGCCGAGTCGCTCAGTCGTGTCCGACTGTGACCCCACGGACTGCAGCACGCCAAGTTTCCCTGTCCATCACTAACTCCCGGAGCTTGCTCAAACTCATGTCCCTCACGTCAGTGATGCCATCCAACCATCTCATCCTCTGTCGTCTGTTTCACCTCCTGCCTTCAATCTTTCCCAGCATCAGTGTCTTTTCCAATGTCAGCTCTTTGCATCAGGTAGCCAAACTATTGGAATTTCAGCTTCAGCATCAGCCTTCCAATGAATGTGTCACATACATCCTTTTAAAAGTTTTAAAAATTTTAGTGTATTACATCTTTTAAAGTAATAGTTCTAATTTTAATAACATATTTTTAATTTAGCCTAATATATCTAAAGTAGTATCATTTCAACATGTAATCAACATTAAAAACTATTAATGAAAAATATCACATTCTTATGTACAAAGTCTTTGAGATTCAGTGTGCATTTACATTTACAACATATCTCAATTTGGACTAGCCGTATTTCAAGTGCTCAGTAGGCCTGTGTGGGCAGTGATGACTTACCAAGCAGTGTGGCTTCGGAAGAACTGGTTGGCGCCTTGCCACTGTGGTGGGGGTGGGTAGCATTTAGCTTCTCCGTCATCTCCCACCCCACTCCCTCAGCCAGTCCAAATGATAATCCTATTACTAACACTAAAGCCCTCAGAATAATGTTCTTAAATACAGTGACTAGGCATCTCCTCGGGGCGCTGGTGGTAAAGAATCTGCCTGGCAGTGCAGGAGACATAAGGGGTATGAGTTCGATCCCTGGGTCAGGAAGATTCCCACTCCAGTATTGTTGCCTGGAGAATCCTACAGATAGAGGAGCCTGGCAGGGTAGCAAAGAATCAGACACGACTGAAGCAACTTAGCACACAGACATTTCTTCAATCTTAGGCAAAAGGATGTTTAGAAAAATTTACTATTTTTATTGTTCTCTATTATTCCAGCTAAAGAGGAATGCTGTGCTTGTTCTGCACATGCTACTTGAGGATTTTAACACCGCCCCTTCCCAGCCAGACTGTTGCCCCTAAGCTCCTTCATAAAAAATGTTTGGAACTGTGACTGACCAATGGAGAAGACAAAAATAAAAAATAAAGAAACACCTGCAGGAGCTCCTCAGCTGATGAATGTTCAGTGTTGTTTACTTTTTTTAATGTGAAGGACCTTGAATACCAGAGCAGGGGAGCTGGTAGGATAGACTGCCTGGCTACAGGGTTTAGCACAGTCAGGGCAGTGGGGCCAGAGGGATGGAGGAGATTATTTGCTACTAGAGTAAGCAGAGATCTGAGAAGCACCATGGTACAGACTCCAGTGCAGGGTACTGGGCTAGAGGACTCAGTGATGCAGAGCGTTAGAGGTCTTGCTATAGCAATGAGGGACTGAAATTTAAGGTATATCTCAGAATATTGGGCTTTGGCTATGAGACTCAGGGGATCCTGGGGTGAAGGGAAAGCAGAGTTTAAACAGACCACGTCCTCCTCCAATCAGACAGCAGTACTTCAAGTCTCCCACACCAGCTTCATGGCGGGCCTGCCTAGCTTTCTTCGGTCCTCATTTTATCTTGAGGATTGCAAGGTCCTGCTTGCCATACCATTCCTCTCCCTCCTCCTCTCCTCTCTCCTGGATGGGTTATTACTTCTGCCAAGAGAAGAAGTCAGGACAGATGGGTAAACCGGGGAGAGTGGGGTCTGTGATACCAGGCCCCTCATAACTCTTGGCACCTTATGAGTCTCTTCCTTGTAAAAATGTGAGTTAATATTTACTAGCCTGATAGGCTGGAGGCTGAACCAGATGTCTTCTAGTTCTAAATTCTGGAACTCCAGGAAACAAGCCAAGAATTCTACAGCCCAAGTCTTGCTACCAAAGTGAGACTCCTGCACATGGATTTCATGGCTCACCGCCGCCCTGACTCCACTGCCCTTGGCAGCGGCCACACCTGTCAGAACAGGTTCCTTCCAGGTGTCCACCTGTCATCCTTCCCCATGCCACACACACACACACACACACACACACACACACACACACACACCCCTACACAGAGATACACACACACACACACTCTATACAGAGATGCACACACACTCACACACACTTACACAGAGATGCACACACACACACCCCTACACAGAGATCCACACATACACACACACACTCTATACAGAAATGCACACACATACACACACACTCCTACATAGAGATGCACACACACACCCCTACACAGAGATCCACACACACACACCCCCCTACACAGAGATCCACACATATATACACACTCTATACAGAAATGCACACACATACACACACCCCTACACAGAGATGCACACACACACACATCCCTACACAGAGATCCACACATACACACACATACACTCTATACAGAAGTATGCACACATACACACACAGCTACACAGAGATGCACACGCACACACACACACACACACAGAGTGTCCTCCCATCTCTGTCAGCCTTTAACCCCTCCAGAAACAAATGCTCCTTTCTTCCACACACAACCCTTTCCTCTTTCCAGAACTTGCCCAGACATTTATTCTTCCATGAAACTTTTCTGCATTAATCACTCTAAAATCTCATCACCTCATATATTCAACCATCCCTTCCATAATTTCACCTACTTCCTCAACCACCTTTTTACGCTATTTCCTTGCATTACAAAAATAATAGTATTCTTTACACCCTTTCAGTGTGTTTGCGTTATCTGTGGAAGTACCAAACATATGTTATACAAAAAGCAGGAGCTAATTTAAAATGAGCTAAAAACTGATCTCCACAATGTCCCCATGAAAAATTAGTGATACTTCACTTATTTAGCATTTAACAATGTGGCTGACCCTACACTAAGCACTTTATATGCAATATGTCATTTAATCAGGAACCCTATAAAATAGGTTATTTATATTCCCATTTTATAGAGTTTTAAAAAGCTGTGGCATAGAAGGTCCTAGAATGTAAAGTAGGCTGACTTCACACCCCACAGTTTTTCCTCCATTCTACACTATCTTTCCATAAACCAATAACTAAACTGAGGGACACAGGCATTGACTGATTACCTGAAGTCATATGTTGATCCCAGAAACCAGGTACTTTCCATCAAGCGCACAGGCTCTTTCAAGCTTTGAATTGGATTTGCCCCTCCATGTGAGAGACATCATGGATACAGAAAACAGCAAAGACTTTAAAAACAAAGCCTCAGTTTCCCCTTCTTCAAGAAGAAAACAGCAGTAAGTACCCAGCAGGGCTGCTATGAGGATGAGAACCAAGAAGATTCTCAGGCGTTTCCTGGATGGACCTAAGTACTCAATGGCAGCCTCCAGCCTCTTCTCTCCCCCCCAGCCCTTCCCTCTCCCTCCCACACACTCAGGTGGCATTGCAGGCATCATCATTTTTCAAGTTGCCTGACTCAGTCCTTGGGAGCCAGCATCATCCTGAGCCTGCTGCCCCTAGCAGATGCATTAAGAAGATTTTTGCCACCCTGACAACCCTTAAGACAGTGCAGAAATGGGATCGTGGGGCCCACATTGCTCGTGCTTCATGGAAGCCCTCCTGCTGAGCCATGTAGATTATGTCCAAGAAAAAGAAACCACACATCATCATGGGTGGAGGTGCAGGGCGGGGTAGAAGGGAAGGGGCATTGTGGGGAGGAGGCCTCCCCCAGCTCACAAAGACCCTCCCCCTATCAGCCCTCCCTTAAACTCCACCTGTGTACCCAGTCGCCCTCTCCTATCCCTCCATGGCAGCATGAGGCTAAATTAATTAATGTGGGTAAACCATGTGGAAATGTTTGGCTTGCCAAGCGCTCTCGGTGAGTTTGAAATACTACTGGAAGCAGTGGAAACTGGCACAGCTATCTGGAACAAAATTGATCTCACCCCCAGGACGCCTGAGATTGAGTTTGGTTAATTGATACATATGCAGATAGAGCAGGATCTTCGTTAGAAACTTGGTGGATATATTTCAAGCCCTTACAGTGGAGGGAACAGAGAGATACGAGAACTAAAAGCGATGGAAAAGACAGCGAGGATGAGGATTCTCCTGTGATGTGATAAACCCACAGAGAATTGCCCAAGAGTTAACGGGAGAGCTGCTGCTGCTGCTAAGTTGCTTCAGTCGTGTCCGACTCTATGAGACCCCATAGATGGCAGCCCATGAGACTCCTCCGTCCCTGGGATTCTCCAGGCAAGAATACTGGAGTGGGTTGCCATTTTCTTCTCCATAACAAGAGAGAGGAGTACTTATAAAGTGAGATGCACTGGGCTAGGTTGATTTGGGTCTCTGAGAGGAAAGAATCGGTCCTCTCATTGCAGAGACATGTACTTTGGCACACACACAAGTGGACAGAGATGTGCTTCCCTTCCCCAGACAGACTCATCTTTGCTACTGGCTTCTCCATGGGGCTCCTGATGGAAGAGGAAGAGGAAGAGACACCTTCCGTAGGGAGTGACAAGGCTGCAGGGGAACAAGAGGTCTTCTCCAGGCAAGGTGCTGGGTTTGGTTCCCTCATAGCTGTTGTTATCAGTTGGGATCAGCCAGAAAAACAAAACCAGTGGGAGCTTAGATAGATAGATAGACAGATTTATTGCAAGGAACTGGCTTATTGCTATGGGATTGTGGTGGCTGACTTGGCAAGTCCAAAATCTGCACGAGACTCTCAAGCCTGCAGTAAAGCTGCTATCCACAGATGACGGCTCTTTTATTCCAGAAAAACTTCAGCTTGTAAGGCTTTTTGAATCAGGCCCACCCAGATCATGGAGAAGGCACTGGTGATCTACTCCAGTACTCTTGCCTGGAAAGTCCCATGGATGGAGGAGCCTGGTAGGCTGCAGTCCATGGGGTCGCTAAGAGTCGGACATGACTGAGCAACTTCACTTTCACTTTTCACTTTCATGCATTGGAGAAGGAAATGGCAACCCACCCAAGTGTTCTTGCTTGGAGAATCCCAGGGACGGGGGAGCCGTCTATGGGGTCGCAGAGAGTAGGACACAACTGAAGTGACTTAGCAGCAGCAGCAGCATCTGGATCATACTTAAAGTCAGTTGATTATGACTTATATTATGTCATTATTAGACTGTAACGACAACATAATCAGTTGATTATGGACCTTAAATGCACCTACAAAGCACCTTCACAACAGCACCCGATAAGTGTTTGATTGAGTAACTAGGGACTGGAGCCCAGACAAGCCGATGCGCTAAACTAACCGTCACCGCCGCCTGCCCTCCTAGCCAGGCAGCCCAGCTCCTCTATGGTCAGACCTCCAACCACCTCCTGAAGTCTCCCCTCCTCAAGTAGCTCCTGGAGTCCCTGTCCCCCAGGAAAGGCCTTTGAGCTGTCTGCCAATCAACCCCACCTGAACCTCGGGCAGACCTCCAAAGTGGCTGCCTGCATGACTTCTGTCTCTGCCTCCTTTCTCAAGTGAGTTGCTGAACGATCTCTTGGCTCATCTCCTTGCCTTCAAGTCCATGTTACCCAGCGAACTTCTAAGCTCTGTATAAGGCCTGCCCTTTCTGTGCTAAACCCCTTCAGAGCTCCCACAGCGCCCAGTGGTCCTGTAATTCTCCCCTGCCCACCTGACCATCTTTGCAGCGACCACCCTGTGCTTTCATGGCTTCTGGACCGAACCCACTCAACCCTCAATCCTGATGAAACCTATCCTCTCCTCTGACCATCGCCCATGTCTTTGCCTCACCACCTCTTCCTCCGCATTGAAGACTAGCTCAGAGCACACCGTTCTCGGGTGTGGGAAGACCCTTTTTCTAGACTCCCTCAGCACCCCTGCTTCCCTGCACTGGGCACACATCTCTTTGTGGCATGACTCCCTACCTGCCATCTGCCCCTCCACAATCCAATGAGCATCTCACCTCTGCCCCAGCCCCAACCCAGCACAGGCCCCAGCATCTGTCTGGCTCACAAAGTGTGTTTTGTCAACATGGCTGAATTAATGAACAAGATGTTTGCCAGTAAAATTACCCAGTGCCCCTCTGTCTCATCATCAGCTCTTCTAGCAGCGCTCCTCACTTTCTTCCTCTTCCCATAGTTCCATCTGAAATTTATTGAGGTGAGGAAATGATATTTTTCTTTTCCTTCTCCCTTCCCTGTCAGTTTAAGAACTGTTTTGAGCAATAATAGTGTCATGATAATTTATGGCATAAAAAAAGTTATGGCCTGAAACTGTGGGGCCAGTTTCAGGAACTGAAAAAGCACAAGAGGGCTGCAGCCAAGAGGGTGAGATGGGTGGGGTGGGCAAGGAGGCTGGATGCTGGGCTGACGCGCCCTTCCCTTGGAGGCTGCCAGGAGCCTTGGCAGAGTTCTCACAGGGGAGGTACAGGCTCTAGTCATATTTTAGAAATGCTCTCCATGGAGCATGGGCAGGGAAACCAGCTACCCATCATTTGCAAAGGGTAAGGGATGAAACTAGGCAAGAGGCACCCTTGAGACCAGGAAAATCAGCAAAATTCCTGGTTCAAAATCTGCGGTGAAAAGTCGAAAACCTGCCCATACAAGCAGACGTTCAGGCATTTTCACAGAGTAAATTACTTTGCAGTCCCAATCTTTGCTCCGTTCATTCAACAAGTATTATTTGAAATGTGATTTCTTATAAGTCTAGAGATACAATGAGAAAGACATGGTTCCTCCCTAGGGAGGGGAGTACTTCATCCCAATGGGAGGGACAAACAGAAAAAAGAAAATGGGAGTTACTAGAGTGGTGGGTGGTGGTGAGCGTGTGGAGGAAAGTTTTGCTGGGGCTGCTGTAGTGAAGGGGGGGCTGGGGCTGCATCTCTGAGGAGCCATGACTAACCAGGGGAGGGTATTTTAAGCAGAGGGAATGGCACGTGCAAGCATCCTGGAGTAGGCGTGAGTTTGACGTGTTTGAAGCAAAGAAGCAGATGATGTCAGAGAAGCAGCCAGGGACCGGGTCCGAGAAGCCAGGTGGGTAGAAGAGCACCTCTAACTTGTATCTGAGTCTGCTGATGAGTCCCCAGGGGATTCTGAGCAAGAGTAGGTTTCCAGCTACATATCCAAAGGACCACTGACTGGACTGACTCAGGCTGGACTGAAGTAGAAGGCACAGAGACAGGGCCTGGTCAGACGGCAGTTCACGTAACGCAGGAGGGACATGAAAATCCTCTAAGCTTGGCCACCTAGCAATAAGGTGATGAGACAAGCTGATTGTACGTGTGACTTTTAGGAGACACTAACAGGAATAATGGTCCATCTGGGTGTGGAGTATGAGAGAATGTGGGACCTGAGTCCCTCTGGGCCCAGTTTGTTTGGGCCGCCATAACAAAATGCCATAGACTGGGTGGTCTATGAACAACAAACACCTACTCCTCACCAGTGAAGTTGTTCAATCATGTCCGACTCTTTGAGATCCTGTGGACTGCAGCCCACCAGGCTCCTTATGGAATTTTCCAGGCAAAAGTACTAGAGTGGGTTGCCATTTCCTTCTCCAGGGGATCTTCCTGACCCAGGGATCGAACCCAGGTCTCCCACATTGCAGGCAGACACTTCACCATCTGAGCTACCAGGGAAGCCCCTATTCCTCACAGTTTGGGACATTAAAAGTCAAAGATGAAGGAGCCAGTAGATTTGAGCTGTGGTGAGACCTGGCTTCCTGGTTCCTAGAGAGTCGGTGCACTGTGTCCTCATAAGGAAGAAAGGACTAGGGAACCCTCTGAGGCCTCTGTCATAAGGGCACTAATCCCATCCAGGAGGGCTCCACCCTCGAGGCCCAATCACCTCCCAAGGCCCCACCTCTCAGTGCCATCACATTGTGGGTGAGGTTTCAAAACATTAATTTAGAGGTGACTTAAAGAGTCAGTCTACTGCTGTAAATGACTCTGTCTTACTGAGATGGGAGAACCTTGAAGGCTGCTCAGGTGCAGGCCAACCAATATGCACCCACCCAGAGATATGCAACACATCTTGCATTTTACTACGTGGAACCTTCTCTATATGGGCACCCATGCATTCACACAGCAGCTGTGACTCAAACATACCATAGAGACCTTCAAGCGTCTTCTGGTCAGAACTGAGTCAGCAGAGGTTTGCTGCTCAGTGTGAATTTGCCCAGGCTTTCCAGCTGGTGGAGTGGTAAAGAATCCGCAAGAGATGTAGGTTCCATCTCTGGATCAGGAAGATGGAGTAGCAAATGGTGTGCATATGTGCTGAGTCAATTCAGTCACATTCAACTCTTTGCAACCCTATGGACTGTAACCCACCAGGCTCCTCTGTCCATGGGATTCTCCAGACAAGAATACTGGAGTGGGTTGCCATGTCCTCCTCCAAGGGATCTTCCTGACCCAGGGATAGAACCTGCACTCCTTATGTCTCCTGAATTGGCTGGTGGGTTCCTTAACACTAGCGCCACCTGGGAAGCCCAGGAAATGGCAACCCGCTCTTGGGGAATTGCATAGACAGAGGAGCTTGGCAGGCTACAGTCCGTGGGGGTCACAAAGAGTCAGACAGGACTGGGCAACTAACGGCACACGCATGTAGATTTGCCCATGTGGCTTATTTCTATCACTCGTTGCCTATTCTAATGTGTAATTCAGAGCCTCTCTTCCCTGTTTGAAATGACCTTTCGGCAGAAAGGCAAAAAGACATTTGTGACAAAAGAGCTTACTTAAAAGGAGCGTGATGGGGAGGGAGCAGAGCCTCATCACCGTGAGGAGGGGCCAATTTGGAAGACTGGGCCCCCCACCCTGAATTTCTCCTATGGCTGTTTTGGTTGGTCTGTATCAGCAGGGCAAAATGATGACTTGTGGGGGGCCCTAGGCACTTGACTTTCATAAGTCCCTTCTTCCATAAAAAAAAATTTAAAATTGTATTTTATGACTGCGTTGGTACTGAGATGAGCAACTGAACTGAACTGGTACTGAGATAAATATAATCTTGCCTGAATATATGCATTTTCAGTTATGATTTTTAAAGAAACTAAAGCATTTTTGTAGACCTTTAAAAGTACTGTGGGCTGTGCCTGCTATGCCCAATGGGAAAGTCACTCTGTGTATAGGAAGGGAAGGAGGGTAGGTCTGGAGGAGCTCTGGACATCTGGAGAGCTGGGCCCTCATCCTGATTTCTGGACAGTGAGCTTCAACAGCCCTGACCAGTCCCTCAACCTCTCAAGGCCTCTGTCTCCCCAGCTTTTGGAGGGCTGGACTTTGACTATCACTAGGCTGTCTACTGGGCTTCCTCAGTGTCTCAGCAGGAAAGAATCCACCTGTAAGGCAGGAGACTTGGGTTTGATCCCTGAGTCGGGAAGGCACCTTGGAGAAGGGCATGGCAACCCAATCCAGTATTCTTGCCTGATAACTCTCATGAACAGAGGAGCCTGGTGGGCTCCATAGGGTTGCAACAGTCCACAGGGCTGCAAAGAGCTGGACACAACTGGAGTGACAAGCATGGCACAGCTGCCTACTAAGCAGTAACTTTCCAAGATTCTAACTAACGTGCACAGACCCCGAGCTTCAGTTTTGACTTTCTGACCCCAAGGGAAGGCTCTTCCCCTCAACTACAATATTAAACTTGTTTTTGTTTTCTGGATCGCCTTCTCTCATCAGATCATGTGCTGGCGTGTTCAGCCACTGATTTCTAAAAAGCGGTCATAAAACCATAATGAGCATGGAGATACCAATGTGAAAATGACAGAGAAAGCCATAAACACTCGAATAAATATATAAATATAAACAAGTCTATAAACCAAACCCTGGAGGTATTTTAAACACATAATGTAGCATTTATATCTCTTACTTTGCGCAGCAGAACTTTCAAAGGAAATTCATTTAATTCTATTGCTCACACCCCTAACCCCCATCCAGGAGTAATCGCTAATAACCAGTGCAATTACTGCCTCCCTTCTGATCGAGAGTTCATTTCAAAAGCTCATTCTTGAATTCATTATCATGATGGAAATGAGCTGAATCGAGTGGATGTGACCATATGACGATCCCCTTGCTCTCCTTCCAGTTGGATTCAGTGAGATGCCTGCCACTGACCTGCCCTGTCTGTTGCAAACATAGCTAGTTACCTGTCAATACCTGGCCCAATTTAAAGAAGCATGTCTGGAGTTAGGAAGAGAGCTCTATTTTGTTGTGAGCTCGATGTGTGGAGGGGCGCCCCTGGGGATCTTGACTGTAGCCCTGCTGCTCCAAAGGAGCAGAACCTGACAGTTGGTCAGCACGTCCAGCTGGAAATGGACAAGATCACCCTGAGCACACCCCCACTGGCCCTCACTGGCCCAGCACTTTCAGGTGCTTGTTCATCCAAAACCCTCCCCACAGCCCCAAGGCAATGCAGGGTCAGATACAGAGCCTGTAGGGCTTTGTGCAAAATGAAACTATGGGGCCTCTGTCCAAAAAGCAGGAGAAATATAAAAGGAAAGTTACTCAAATATAAAACTTTTTCCACTTGGAGTGGTTTTCTCGCTCTCTCACCTTCTTGGCCTATCATGGTGTTTTTACTTGATACTATAATGTTGCACCAGCCAGGTGAATGCAGACTCTCCCAAACACCGGATAAAGGCCCACTGGCTACCAGATTCCCACCCTCAACCCTCAGAGCACACACCTGCCCCAGAGTTGAGCCAAGCTCTGACACCAGCCTTTTGTGAACAGTGATCCCTCAAGGAGATGGCCACCCCTGGGCCAGGATTCACTTGGTATCAGGAATGGCCAAGATGCCTTGGGGGCACCACCCAGCTCTGACCTCCCACCCCTGTACCTGGGCACCTAGACACACCTGTGCAGAGAAGGCAGCAGCTGTCCCCAAATGCGGGGCAAAGAGAGAGAAGTTGGGCAGAGCCATGGGTACCCAGAGACAGGGAGGCAGTGAGGAGAGACCAGGGGAGGCAGCGGGAGGTAGCCCCGAGTGGGAGCTGAGGATCCAAGCCTCCCCACCTCATGACCCACTCTCCTATCAGACTTCACTCACAAAGCACAAATTCAAGATTTGTAATAATTTAAGGTATGTGAGTTATGAAGAGTTTCAAGATGGCAATTACAGAGCATCAAACCTCAAGCCAAGGCCCTCTTAAGCTCAAAAGCACATACCCTCGCATTGGTCGTGGGCCAATATTAACCACAATCCTCATTTTGCACATGAGAGAACTCATGGCCAAAGTCATGGTGCTGGGCAGTGGGGTGAACACGGAGACTCAGACTCAGTCATCTGGCTCCAGAGCCTCATCCTTCCCCTCATCACTGTGCTGTCCTTTATTCCAGCGAATTTGGCTGGTCCTGCCCAGGGGTATCAGCACCTTGCTACGCCATCTTATGAAACAGGCAAGAGAGAGAGCACACCCCAACACACACCATCTTACGGAAACAGGCACTTGCTGCCTATGTGACAATGGACAGACCCTAAGTCTCCTTCAGCCTAACCTGCCGCATGCGGTGTTATGGGAAAAAACACGGAGTCATCGAAGCCATTGTATAGAAGCACCGGGGTCACCTAAAATAGAGGAGACAGGCGAGAGAAACTGACCAGAACCGTCGCCTCCTTTACGGGACTTTCCCCAACCCCTTGCCAGGCAACTGACCCCAATCTTGAATCTCCAGAGAGGACAGTGTGAGTGTTTTGTAATGGAACTGCTCAGCGGCCACACAGAAAGGGACAAGGTTGGACCAATGTACCACTCAGATCACTTTAGTAATGTTTTGTGAGTCTGGGTACAAGTGCTTTGATCTCATCAGCTAATTCCAGCAGAGTTTTCTTCTGTATTTAGTAGGATGGGCTAGTGATCCAGAGGATGCCCCCAGCCCAGCTGACATCTGTGCCACTGAGTAGATGTTTGCTGAATGAATGCCTTTGGAGGAAAAGTCTGCATGAGGTTTTCCCTCAAATGCATTGATCAGACTGACCCATTAGCAAGCGCTGCTTGGGGAACGAACACCAAATCTGTAATATTGATATCAGCCAGGGGTTTTGGCCTTCCTCAATCAATAGAAATTGACTAGAGGTCATACAAGAAATCCAGGCAAGGCTTCATTTGGGCCCCTGCTGCAGCAACAGGGAGCAAGAGCAAGTACAGGTTTTCTTGTTTGCGGGCTCCCTGAGGGAGTGGGCAAACTTCTTCTCTATATGGGGTGAGGGTAAGGGTGTGTCTATGTGTCAGGCTACAAGGGTGGCCTCAGTGGTTTGTCCACCCCTTTGTGGTATATGGCGCAGGGGGTGTGCTTAGTACCTGCTTTTGCTTTTGACACCCAGTTTTTGCTCCCAGCTCTTCAGAAGTAGAGGGTTTGTTTTTTTGGTCTTTTTGTATCTTTTGGTCCAGAATTTGCCCCAGCCCATATAGTTTCTTTGCATTTTGTTGCTCAAGGAGACATTTTCCAGGTGCAAGAATTGCAGCACTACAGCAAAGGGTCCAGGCTGTCTCAGTTCGATGAGACACAGCCTTGGTGACCCTCAAGCTCTTGAGTCTTTCCTGCTGAACTAAAGTGCATGACATGTGCTTCCTTGGACAAGGTCGGGGGCATTCCCTTTGGGCTTATCACAGAAGCTGCTACTTTGGCAGGGCTGCCTGAAGGATCTGAATGGTCAGAGCTTTGTCACTGGCCACTGGAGCAACTCTCTCTAGGTGAGGATGTGTGTGGCCGTACAAGATGCCCAAGGGTCTCTGTCATTCTGGGATCTGGGGGCCTGTTCCAGGAGTGTCAGTTCACTGCCTAGAGCAAGCCAAACACATCCAGAAAATTGCCGGAACTTCAGCTCCAAACTTCAGCCATGGACATTTAATTCATAAACTCTGCAAAGCTGCGGATGAGGCCTGTGATGGTCAGGGGTTGTTGGGACTGTGAATCAAGGCAGCACGTGTGAAGTGCTTGGCACAGGCCTGGCTCACAGTACCTACTGAAGTGCCAGTCTCTGAAGGGAGTGTAATCTGTCTCAGGGAGGGTTAATGAGAGGAATGATTTGCCACTCCTTCCTGAGGGGTATGGACTTCCCTGGTGGCTCAGACAATAAAGCGTCTGTCTACAATGCAGGAGGCCTGGGTTCAATCCTTGGGTCGGGAAGATTCCCTGGAGAAGGAAATGGCAACCCACTCCAGTATTCTTGCCTAGAAAATCCCACAGACGGAGGAGCCTGGTGCAGGGTCACTGTCCATGGGGTCACAAAGAGTCAAACACGACTGAGCAACTTCACTTTCTCTCCTGATGAGTATTAGAGCTATTACTTGCCCTAGAGAGGGACAGTATGAGGGCGTCAGACACTCTGATGAAGGAAGTAGGAAGGTGGAAAAAGAAATTTGAGGCAGGCTAAGGAGTGCAGATCATGGAAACTGAACACTCGTTTTAGCAGTAGACACAGCTTCTCCACGGTCTGGCTCTGGACACCCTAAGGAGAGAGTTAGTGTGAGGTCTCTGCTGTAACATAGAAAACATCTACCCTCAGATTCATTTCTGCTGCCACCAGCCTCCCCAGAGACTTAAAACATGGAACTCTAATGGGGCACATAGATTTCTGTTCCCTGGAGAAACTCGGGTCCTTACAAAGATCAGCAGACATTAAAAAAAAAAAAAAAACACTCAGAGTCTTTCAAAGAGTTCGCCTCTTGATTTTTTGTTTCTTGAGGCCAAACAGCCTGTACTTCCTCCTTGTAAAAGGCAGACTCTGAGTGCTTTCTCCAGAGCAAAAATCGGTTGACACTCCCCGTTGATGGATTCAAACATTTTGACTGAACTCATTCAAATTCCCGTCAGTTGAGTCAATTGATGTCATATCAAATAACTGTCAGCACAACCAGCCAAGTCGATTAGACACCTGGTCTTTTTAGTTAGCTGAACTTGTTATGTCTAAAAACAAACAAACAAAAAAAAATCAAGAGAAAAACAGCTGATCGATTTAGTTAGCAAATGACTAATAAATTCTATCAAAAGAGGACATTTTTGTCAAACTACTTTGATTTTTTTTTTCACTACTAATCTACTACATCTACTAAAATCCATCAGTTGTGTGTGTTGCGGGGAGGGGCTGCAGTATTGAACAGATATGTCAGCTTGCTGAACAAGCAGGCAAGTGAACATCAGAAATGAAATCTTCTGAAAGTTGCCATCAGAATGGCCACAATATCATGCTCAATCATCCACAATAACGATGAGAAATGGGATCCTGCAAGAGGTTCGACAGATAACCCCTAATCACACAACAATTTTGTGTTGAAGACCATTTATCCATTCTCCCTAGAAATTCCCCTTCCTGTCTCTCATTTGTCCATAACTGATAAGAAAATGGGGTGATTGCTTAGAGTCTGAATGTGCCTGGATTGCCCATCAACAAACAAGCCAATGGCAAGTGCACTGAAAGCTGGAAGTTAGAATTTACTGGGCCTCCTTGAATGTTCTATCACACTGAATTAGTTCTGAAAGATGTGATTCCTACCCAAGTCTAGAGGATTATGATAAACTCAGTGCTGGAAATAGTCACTTTTTGACCTGAAAAAGTGAAAAGTAAAAGTGTTAGTCGCTCAGTCGTGTCCAGCTTTTGGTGATCCCATGGACTGTAGCCCACCTGCCTCGCCTATCCGTGGAATTCTCCAGGCAAGAATACCAACGGGTTAAAATCAGGTTCTTGCTTGGTTACAAACAAAACCTTTAAAGCTGACCTTTGGCACTCTGCTTCTCTGCCTTTACTCCCCTCCCTCCCTAGCAGCTCCCCACCTCCTCCTAGACCCCCTCCCAGGATCCTCGGAGCCCTAATACTGTCTGAGAGCTCTCTGCACAGGGGGAATCATTTACTAGACCAAGTCATACCGAGGGATGTTTGAGTCACTGTGCTCTTTCTAGAGCTGCCTGTTTTTCAACAGAAGGTACCCAATGAGGTCTACGTTTAGCCAGAAGAGTAAATCACTAACAACATACAGTGGTCCCTCCATACCAGCAGGGGATTGGTTTTTGGACCCCAGTGGATACCAAAATCTGCAGATGCTCAAGTCCTTTATGTAAAGTGGCGTAGTACAGTCTGCTGTCTGTATCTGTGGATGCAGATGCCATGGTGTGGAGAGCCAACTGTAATTACAGAGTCCAGGTGTCAGCAGACATGGTTTTTAACAAAACCAGGTATTGTGGAGAGACATCTTGCTTAGAGAATCAGAGCATATTCACTCTCAAAGGTATTCATACAGGATTAAATGACCCACTTTGGTCTGATTCAGATTTTCCACTAGTCAGATTTTTCTCCTGATCATAGACATTGCTGCAATGGGAATAAGCTGATTATTTATTGCTGGTCACATACCACCCACAACTCACTTTTCCAGTTTTCCTGTGCTGCCTATACAGTGCCACTTTGTCAGTCCCTGTGGTTTATTGACTGTATTCTGATGGCCGGGGTAAAAAAATGACTTCAACAATGGCTGTGGTTCATAAAGGGCATTGCTTGCTGGGTTCTAAATGATGGACGGGTGTGAGGTCCAATTGGTCCTAATGTCAGGAAGCAATTCACCATCACAGGGGGCAGGGTACCGTAACCCATCCTATTAGGGACGTAATTTTGAATGGTACATAATATCTACCTTTTGTCTTTAAATTTGAGCATTTAAAATCAAGTGATTTCGCAGATAAAATATTCCAAATTTTCAAGTCTACTCTTTTAGCATACACTGAGAATATACTGCACAGTAACAACTCCACTTTATAAATGCAATAAAATCACCAATAACCAAGAAGTTCACATTATTTCATTAAGCCAGGGTTCATTTATTGGATCTAGGGCAGATTCTTAGAGCATCTAGACCTAAGTCTATGTGTAACTCAGTGCTCTCTGAATTTCTTTACTATGCAATTATACCAGAAAATATTTTCAAGCAGACACCCCAATATGGTTATTTAATTATAATTTATATTCATTCACATATAGCAGCCAATATGTCAAGGCACCATACTCACTTAGGTGAGGGTCATTTTTAATGACAGTGAATGTAAATCCTTTATAAAGTCAACTTCATAATTTTGACCCTTTTTTGGCCTAATTCTCATCTTGGCTAATTAGGTTGCATTGCCTTTACTTCCTAATGTGGCTGATAATGAGTTTATAATCAGAACTGAGGAAACAATAGTCCCATCCCTTTCTTGAAATTTATGTGGGCTTATCTTATTCAGTCTTCCTTTATAAACTGAAGTCTCTGTGCAGGTGTCATTAATTAACTGTCCATTTTGTGTAAATCCTAAAAAAAAAACACATAGAAGTTCTAGTATTTTCTAGCCACATCCAAATGGACTGTCTTATGTACCCCTCAGTATGAATAGCCCCGTTTAGGAACCACTGGCTCTAGTTCACCTTAAAATACAGCCTTTCCTGGAGAGAAGGGTAAAGAGGGTCACTGAGACCAAACCAGATTTAAGGCCCTGCCCAGGAGTTTTGGCAACCTTGGGACACTGGGAAGCATTGAAGAGTCAGAAGAGGATATGACCCTATTTGCGTTCTTACAAGATTATGCTAGACGCATCTAGGAGAATGGATATTGGAGTGAGCACAGATATCAGGAGGTGTAACAGAAGTGATAAGGTTGTAGCCTTTTAAATGGAGCGAAGTGGGCAGATTCACAAGATAGTAAAGATTTGGTTATTAATTAAACCCGCCCAAGGTTAAACAGCCAGTAGGCAGCAGAGCTAAATTTTGATCCCAGGTCTCCTCACTCCCAGTACAGTGATTTTTCTTCTGATTTGCCATGTCAGAGAACACCTGGTCCCTCCGTTTTATCCTCCCTGGGGGAAGCTGATGATCGGGAGCTGAGCCGGGACAGCAGCCTGCAGTTTCCAGGGGGGTGATGAAGGAAAAGCATTACCTTCTCCAGATGTATTTGTCTTTACAGGATCCACGAGGGGGCTCCATGAGAGTCTGTGCTCTGGGAATTAAATCCCATATTGAAACAACACACTTTCCAGTGACAGCAAACAGAAACTCCAAAACACTGTTCATTCAAACCTGCTGCTGTAGCTGCTAAGTCGCTTCAGTCGTGTCCGACTCTGTGCGACCCCATGGACAGCAGCCCTCCAGGCTCCTCCGTCCACAGGCTTCTCTAGGCAAGAAGGCCCTGCCCAGGAGTTTTGGCAACCTTGGGACACTGGGAAGCATTGAAGAGTCAGAAGAGGATATGACCCTATTTGCGTTCTTACAAGATTATGCTAGACGCATCTAGGAGAATGGATATTGGAGTGAGCACAGATATCAGGAGGTGTAACAGAAGTGATAAGGTTGTAGCCTTTTAAATGGAGCGAAGTGGGCAGATTCACAAGATAGTAAAGATTTGGTTATTAATTAAACCCGCCCAAGGTTAAACAGCCAGTAGGCAGCAGAGCTAAATTTTGATCCCAGGTCTCCTCACTCCCAGTACAGTGATTTTTCTTCTGATTTGCCATGTCAGAGAACACCTGGTCCCTCCGTTTTATCCTCCCTGGGGGAAGCTGATGATCGGGAGCTGAGCCGGGACAGCAGCCTGCAGTTTCCAGGGGGGTGATGAAGGAAAAGCATTACCTTCTCCAGATGTATTTGTCTTTACAGGATCCACGAGGGGGCTCCATGAGAGTCTGTGCTCTGGGAATTAAATCCCATATTGAAACAACACACTTTCCAGTGACAGCAAACAGAAACTCCAAAACACTGTTCATTCAAACCTGCTGCTGTAGCTGCTAAGTCGCTTCAGTCGTGTCCGACTCTGTGCGACCCCATGGACAGCAGCCCTCCAGGCTCCTCCGTCCACAGGCTTCTCTAGGCAAGAAGGCCCTGCCCAGGAGTTTTGGCAACCTTGGGACACTGGGAAGCATTGAAGAGTCAGAAGAGGATATGACCCTATTTGCGTTCTTACAAGATTATGCTAGATGCATCTAGGAGAATGGATATTGGAGTGAGCACAGATATCAGGAGTGGGTTGCCATTTCCTTCTCCCATTCAAACCTAGGCCTTACTGAAAAACATAACCCACCCTGCTGAAGAGTGGAAAGTGATAGGTATGAGCTTGGGAGAAGGAGAAATGGGCTCTTTTATTCACTTCCACCTGGGTGCCCTCATTTATCTTCTGGCCTGTCTGAAATCTTTATTTCTTTATGCTAAAAAAGTTACATCTTCCAAAAATTCCTTTCTTATTTCCCTTTCCCTTCTATCCTCTGATCGAACTCTGAACACTGGGTTTTTTCTTATAGCATTCATCAGTCAAGGTTCACTACATGAAGCAGAAAACCCTACAGTCATTGTAACCAAAAAGGGATTTAACATATGTATTTATTTAGGGCTTACAAAATTTGAGGCAGAGTTGTAGGAGGGAGCTCTCTAGGTTGGGCCAGGAATTACTCCTGGACACTACAAAACTGATTCACCTCTGAGACCAACACTGAAACTTGAATTCCAGAACCCACCACTGTATTCCAGAAGTCAGGATGCCAGAATCACTGTCACTACACCTACTACTTCTCAAACCCCACGAAGCTGGCAGCTGAACCCCCTGCATGGCAGAAAACATCGTATGTTCACGACCTGACTTTCATCAGAAAACAGTTAAAGCTGCTACACTCTTACCTTCTAAATTTTTCCTAAATACCTCTAATTGAAAAAAAAAAAAAAAACTGGTTTTCTTCTAAAGCCTAGCTGCAAGGGAAACTGAAAATTTTGATTTTAACATTTCAAGCTATGGGGTAAAGTAAGGTACCCTAGAAAGAAGAGTGGGCAAGCCAAGCTACAGTTTCCACCCCACCATGGGAGTCTTCCAAATAATGCAACCTACATCATTTTTGCATGTCTAACCATCCCTTCATTCTCAGAGAACAGAAATCATATATTTCATGTTCTTCATGGGTGCAACCTGACAAATGAGAGGCTCTTGTTAAAGAAAGCAAATAATCAAGGGATGGAGCACTTTAACTGTGTCAGTACTTTCTCACTTTGCTTTCTGATTCTACTCCTGGACTTAAGTGTTGCCTCTGCCTCCTTGAAGGTAATACTGGTTAGTACTTCTCAGGTATGTCCCTCCAGAATGAGCCACAGGGCTGGATATATACATTACTCGATTAGTGGGTTGATTGTATTTCACAGCTGATTCCCAGTCAATGTTTTTTTCCCAGAAGAAATTTCTGCCCCATGAGGCTCAACTGATAGGAAACAAGTTTCCTGCAAAAGTGTGAGGCAAACAGATGCTTTCTTAATCGGTCCTATCATTACATTTTTGCAGTAGACTACCTCCAAGCTGGCAAGCAAGTACCCTCTGCACAATTCTACAGGGTTGCTATAGGGTTAAATAAGATAACATAGGGTAACAATACCTACCATGTTGTAGGTATTCAATAGATATTGGTTCCTTCCTTCTCCCCAAGAAACTTTTCCTCTATTAAAAAAGATGCCTTTCTATATTCCTGCTAATAGACTGGCTAATCAGATCCTTGAAGAGGTATAAATGGCTGGTGTATTCATTATCTACTGATGTGGAACAAATTCCCCAAAACTTAGCAGGTTAAAACAATAAACATCTACTATTCTCAGAATGTCTTATCCAGGAATCCAGGAGCAGCACATTGTGTCACTCTGACTTAAGGTCTCTGATAAGACAGCAGTCAGGATGTCAGCAAGTCTCATCTGAAGGGTTGGCTGGGGCTGGAGGACCCGCTCTCAAGGTGACTTAGCTGGTGAGCTGATGCTGGTTGTTGGCAAGAGATCTCAGTTCCTCTCCATGAGAAATTCCTAAAGTTGCTTGAGTGTCCTCATGACATGGCAGCAGTTTCCCCTAGAGCAAGTGAGACAGAAGTGCGAGGTTGTCTTTTATAACACAGCCTCAGAGGTCATAAACCATCATTTCTACCATGTCCCACTGTTTATGCAGATAAGCTCCGGGATACAAGTAAGTGAAGAGCATTGAGGCCCACTTGGAGGCTGAGCTGCCACATTTGATAAGAACCTAATCCATTAGCTCTTTTTTCTCTGGATAGATAAATAAAGGTAGATGATGAGTTTGAATTACAATTAAAGAATGAAATGAAATGGTATAAACCTTAACAAGGCAAAAAAAAAAAAAATAATGGTAATAAAATTAGTAAACACCAATAAAAGTATAAGAAAACCAATTTCCTCATTTTTCTTAGTGAAGACGTAATCAATATTACCTAAGTATGAAATCTGGAATTTTTTTAACAATAATGAATTCATGAATTTTTTTCAAATAATTTTTCTGGTTTTTATAGCCTTATAGATTATAAAAAGCAAAAATATTTCCCGTGATAAATAAACATTTATCTGAAGTTTAGCAATTTCTTTAATCCATTTTTCTTTTGTTGATGTCACAAAAAATTAAATATAATACTTGTAACTTTAAAAATAGCTTGTAAGGCATGATCCTATTTCTAAAATAATTATTCTTGTCTGTCCATTTCTCTGGCTACTTGTGAATATAAGCGTTGTTTGGAAGGATAGTCCCCCAATGTTTATGATGACCTTTTCTGCATCTGCACAATGGAATAAGTATTTGCTCTCTTCTTGTACTCATCAACAGTTGAAGTTTTCACAATGAGTATATATGATTTTGTGAACATGATAAAGAGGGGCATAAATTAAAAGAATATGATTATTTGATGGGCTATATTGTCAACTCATTTTTAATGTGTATTTGCAAAAATGTGCATATCTTAAAACTTCAGAATCCC
Organism: Madoqua kirkii; assembly: GCA_006408675.1. Lineage (NCBI taxonomy): Eukaryota > Metazoa > Chordata > Mammalia > Artiodactyla > Bovidae > Madoqua > Madoqua kirkii. The sequence goes on from SJYC01099403.1 coordinate 30,594, forward strand.
TTGAAGATGTTATAGATGGGTCATCAGTTTTTAGAGGCATTTTCCTAACTCTCAGCCTAGTGAGAGTGTAGACGTAAAGCTGCCAAAGACGGTGGTGGGTTCAGATCCCCAGTGAGCCATTTGTCTTCTCCCAAATCAGTGACCTCATGTGCAATGCTAATCAAAGCTAGACCCCTTGTAGAGGCAAATCACTGATCAAGGGGGTCTGGGAAGCCTAGAATCCTGAGTAAATCCCACTTCTTAATTCACAGTTGGGTGCATGAGTTTTGTGCATGAAGGAACTAGGAACGTTATCCAAAAATGAACACAATCATCATGCAGAGAAAAGCCCTAGGAGAAAAGAGAAGTGCCTAGAAAACCTGAAAAAGGAAAGAAAACAGGCTATGAGATCCCTTAACACCCAATTCAAAGGTCTCTTAAAAGTTGATATTAGGGAAACAATGATATTAAAAATATTTCTGCTGACAGATGAGTTTCTGGCTTTCATGACTTTCTTCACCCTTGGTCTACAATGGTTTCCCACTGAGCATTTGACTGGGACAACCCCTTGTCATTGTCCTGAATATTGAAGGACTTTTGGCCTCCCCAGTCTGTCTCCAAAACATTCTAGTGATGTCCCTCCTCACTGAGACCACCTCCATACCCTCCCCTGCCCTCATGGCAACCAGACAGTCCCATCCCTGGGCCTTTACAGGTTATCATCTGGTTTCCATTAAGACAAGAAGGGCTCTTTCTCACTCACTGTTGAATCTCCAGTGACTGGCCCACAGTAGGTGCTCAACGAACACTTTCAAATGAAAGAGCAGTATTCAAGATAAAGCTTGCTCCAGAGAAACTTTAAAAGATTAACATTTCTAAATATGTACACTATCCTCTCCACTCTCTTAAAATCCCTGGTGGTTGGAGTCTTTGGAATTTGTGGACAACCCCAGAACATGCGGGTGAAGGGAGGTAGGAACTGACAGGGCCTGACACCTACCGAGTGCTGGGCAGTGCACTAGGCCCTCTGCACGTGGCCATGCAAGGCAGTCACCAACATCCTGCTCCACAGTGAGCACAGACCGGGTCCGACGTGGCACCACGGCGAGTGGCAGGGCTGGAGTCTGGCTGAGCTCCAGATTCCGCACACTTTTTGTTCCATCCCATGGAACTTGCTCATAACCCTCACCCCTCCTCTCAGATACTCAAGAGAAAACACATCTTTGGAGATTTCACAACAAGCTCAGTTTACTTTCCAGTGATGTCCAGACAAATTCCATCCCTTCAGATTTTTTGGCCATTTAAATATAGCCAACTTAGCTCTCCCATTACCTCAGTCGAGCCTCATGGGGTCAGAGGACATGCATCTTGGCAAATGTGTTCAGCCACTTCCAAATGCACACATTCCTTGTCACTCAGCTGAGGCAGCCCCAAGTGACTTCTTTGGGCATCTGAAGAAAGCTCGTTCCGTCAGTCTTATTAGTCATAAGCAGGGAGCAAGGGCAGAATGAAGCTGGAATTGTTGAGCTCTGGTTTTCCTTCTTAGACAGCTGGCCCAGGGTCCATTTCTGAGTTCGGATGATATGCCAGGAGCCACGCATAGGCCAGTGAAGAGAAGTGCTCAGTTCCTCTCCTCCATCCTTCACTCGATTCGTGAAAGTGGGAGGAGGAAGGAAGCCAGGCCAGGTGTGTGACAGTGTGAGGGTCGTTGCCCCTTCAGAGCAGAGACAGCGGCTCCGGGGCGTCTACCGGCCTCGCCCCGTCCGTCTGCCTGCCTCCTCAGCCTTTCCTTTACGACCAGTGTGTCAGCGTCTCCAGTGCTGTGACTTCACTTTCTCATCTGTCCTCCCCTCAGTCTCACTTTTTCTCCCTCGTCATCCTCTTCCTTGTGTCTGGAATTCTCCAGTCCTCCACTCTTGCCTTCCCCTCTGCCCATCCCAACAGTATTTCTCTTCTCACTCTCTCCACGAAAGGTCCCTTTCCACATGTGGTGGGAGTCTCTCTGTCCTCTCTTCTCTGAGAGTCCCACTAATCACTTGATCCCTCAGGGGTCTTCCCTGGTGCCTCTTGCTGCCTTCAGCCCCCACTGAAGCTTCTGGCAAGGCTGCATGAGGACACCACCACCAAAGCCCCCTAACTTCCACTAACCCCGGTGTGGGGCCACGCTTCTGTTCTCTTTAGGGCTGGTCAAATCAACAGCCCCTCTGTGTCTCTCCTCTTTACAGCTCTCATATAGATTTACAAGGCAAAGTGAGCATTGGATTTCAATATTCCAACAACTGAATGAGCCTCTGTTTCCACAGGCAGTACATGTTTATTTCTGAAATCGTGCCACCCCATAACTCGCTTCCTCGGGAGTAGGCTGTTGCTATGACCTGGGTAGGTTGCATTTGGGAAGCAGGGACTTAGCTTCTCAGGTCAAGACACACACACACTGGAAAAGACTGGGGCGTTTGACATGTCCTTTCATCTGGAGACAGAGGATGTAGATTACGTTTAATTCTAAATAACCTCCGTTTTGATTTGGTTTTGCTGTTCCTGTATCTATCTGGTTTTGCTTGTTTGCTGAATGTTTGGACCCCTAAACAGAGGTTCTGAAATGAATGAAGACCTTTTCCAGGCCCTCTGCCACCATGCCCAGGTGAGACCCCTTCACTTGTGCCCTTCCAACCTGAAAGAGCAGACCTGGGGCTCTTGTTCAAATGCAGATTCTGCTTCTTGAAGTGGGGCTGAGCTCCTGTATTTAGAACTGGAGCTGATGCTCATCACTCACTTTGACCAGACAGCAAGGACAGACAGAGAACTAGGTCAGTGCGTCTGCATCTCTGCTACAAGTCAGTAACCCTAGGGAGTTTTGAAGCACCTCACGCTGCACCTCCAGCCCACTCAAGTCAGAATCTCTGGAGAAGGAACCCAGGCAGCAGCATTTTTAAAGCTCCCTAGAGGAAGATGATGACCGTGTGCTGTCAAGGTTGAGGATCTTGGCTCTCTGGGCTTAAAGGAAGGAGAATTCACATCTGGCTGAAAGGAAAGGGAAGGTGCTTTGAAAACAACTCTTCCCTACTTAGTTCCCACCAAACCAGCTGAAAACAGTGGCTTGGGTTCATCATGTGCAGAAAATGGCTTATGTGAACCTAATTGTGAAGACTGGGAGACTGAGGGAAAGCCAGCTCCTAAACACATTACTGAGAGGCACTGTCTGAAGTCACAGAGGATGGACAGGCAGGAGGCTGCCCTGGGAGAATCCAGCCCAGCCGATGCTTCAGAATGATCCATTAACTGACTCCTCGCCCCTCTTATCAGCACCCCTCACCCCATTCTAAACACCTCCACTCTGTCCACAGAGGCCTCAATATTCACCTGACTCTGTTTTACCTGAGTTATAAGGCTCCAAGGACAGCACCTGATGGGATCTGTCCTAGTTTCTGCAATCTCCCAGGGACAGCCTGACTCCCCACTCTAATCAGTGTTGCTTTTAGAAAACAAACATCTGTGCAGGAAAGAAAATTATCAAGGTTTTGTCAAAAAGAAAGGAGGTAGCTCAGAGGCCTTACGGACATGCCAAATGAAGCCCTTTGCAGAGCTCAAGTACAGAACTCTCTCCCTGCCACAGGGCTGGAGCAGGCTACATGCCACCCTGGTTACACAGAGTGCCAGCTCACACGGTGGTCCAGCCTGAAAGGAAGCGTATGTTTGTACACACTGCATTCAAAAACCTAAACCATGTACAGCCAGGCCCTTGGTCTCTGCCTGGGGGCAGAGGACCATCGTTAGAGAAGAGTCCAGGGGTTGTCAGTCCAGGGCTGTCAGTAAGGTTGACAGTAATGCCGGAAGAACCCAGGTCTGGGCACTAGGAGGCAGGGTCAGCCCCAGCTCCCGTGTCCACCCCATGTGACTTCAAGCAGCGACCATCACTGCTCTGGACCTGTAGTGAGAGGAGTACACCACTCTGCCACTCTCTCCACGCTGTGGGATCGTTTGAGGAAACAAATGCAGTGATCATCAGGAAGGTGCTCTGTCAAGTATGAAGTACTGTGTGCATGAAGGCTTACAGCAGTGCAGAAATGGCAGGGCTCATAGTGTGAATGCTGTGTGTGTGTAAGAGAGAGAGAGAGAGAGAGAGACGTGTGTAATTCTCGTGCTATGAAACAGATCCCAACCACCACACAGGTCAGAGCACCTCCAGACGGTCAGGAAGGCACCATGGTGATGACATGGCCAAGCTCAGGACAGGATCAGGGCAGATAATGGAGAATCACACACACGCCACAGAATCGAGCCTGACCGGGCCGTGGGGCCGGTGGAGACCTCCCCCAGGACAGGAGCACGTGCTCAGGTCCAGCCCTGAGGCTTAGCCGTGGGGAGTAAGGACAGGTGCCTCCTTCAATGCTGCTTAACGTTTCCCTCAAGAAGCCCCAAGTGATGGGGGCACACGATACCTCCTCCCAGGTGGACACACCTAAAGTTGCTACAGACTTAGAAAAATAAAAATTTTGCACTGTACTTTTTTATAAGCCATGCTTGCTTAAATATACAGCTATTTCCTACCCAGACATCCAGAGCAGCGTGCTGTCCTGTACTCTGGGCCCTCATCACTCCCAGGCCCAGACTGTCATGTCCAGAGATAATGAGACACCCAGACCTGGAGCAACTTGGAAGCTTTTTGAGCTGTGGCATGACCTAGTGTTTTAAGATCCTTTGTCCATCACCAGTGGGGAGGTGGCCTGGCCCAGAGGTAGAGAATAGACTGACATAGACAGAGGCCTCGAAGGAAACAACGCTGGCCCAGTAATCACTGCTGCTGGCACGGTGAGGCAGGAGTTCCATACCTGGCTCATGGGAGGGTCATCCCACTTGAAAAGTGTCAGCTGAGAAGGGTGTGGTGAGCCTCTCTGAATGTCCTTCCAAACACAAGCTAATACCTAAGGAAGAGATCAAAAGTCTGGTCTCTTACCTCTGCCCCACGTAGAGTCTTGAGACTTCCAGTGGAGGGCCCTGGTTAAATTCCCAGCTGCAGGCTCCAGGCTTGGCCCTGCAAAAGAGCCTAGAAAGATGCAGCCCCACCAGCATGCTGGCCAACAGCCATATAACCCCAGACAGTCTGCAAAGGGCCCAGAGAAGCTGCGTCTCCTGACTCCCATCCACCCGGCCTGACCCTCTGGCCCCAGTGAGTCAGGCTCCTCTGAGCCCACATCAGACTCACTGGGCTGGAGCTGCCAAAAAAAGCTCTGGGCCATCCCTAACAAGAGGGAGGGCTCAGCCAATCCCTTACACACAGCCCCACCCCCCCACCCCCCCACCCAGCATGCTGGCCAACAGCCATATAACCCCAGACAGTCTGCAAAGGGCCCAGAGAAGCTGCGTCTCCTGACTCCCGTCCACCCGGCCTGACCCTCTGGCCCCAGTGAGTCAGGCTCCTCTGAGCCCACATCAGACTCACTGGGCTGGAGCTGCCAAAAAAAGCTCTGGGCCATCCCTAACAAGAGGGAGGGCTCAGCCAATCCCTTACACCATCGGCCCTGAGAGCGGCACCTCTCACCTCGGCCCCACAGCTGGCCAGGCCCCTTCCCCACTCCCCCAGCTTATCTGTCTAGAGACTAGGCCTCCTCTGGCCTTATCCCCTCCCTGGTCTCCCTGGGGATGATCCACCAGCCCATAGGCCTATTCTGTCCCCATTCCCGCATCCACTGAGCCCTGCACAGCTGATTTCTTCCTTTCAGCAGCTATCCACTGGCTCAGGGATCACCCCGGAGCCCCTGGCCCAGGAACCAGCCTGACTCAGCAAAGATGAGTGACGTCCCTGCCTTTGGTCCCTCTGTCACTGTATCAGGACAGCAAAGAGTCTGGGGCCTTGACTGGTAAACCAAATCGAAGGAAGCTCCAGAGGTCCATCCCAGAGAAAGGAAGGCTTGGAATCAACATCTGAAGTGCACTCATGTGAGACAGGAAGGGCATGTGTCCATGCCCACAGGATGGACAAAACTGGAACCCACAATGGGTAAAACCCAGGGGCTTGATGTCAGCTCCACGGGTCCAAGGGTTTCCAGTAATCAGAGCTATTCACAGTCAGAACAACCCACCTCACAGGGTCATGGGACACTTGCCAAGAGTCAGAGGCACTCAGCTCCTTCATTGTTTGAGAGAAGCATCAGTTCAGTTCAGTTCAGTCGCTCAGTCATGTCTGACTCTTTGCGACTCCATGAACCGCAGCACACCAGGCTTCCCTGAGTCCACCCAAACCCATGTCCATAGAGTCGGTGATGCCATCCAACCATCTCATCCTCTGTCATCCCCTTCTCCTCCTGCCCTCAGTCTTTCCCAGCATCAAGGTCTTTTCAAATAAGTCAGCTCTTCGCATCAGGTGCCCAAAGTATTGGAGTTTCAGCTTCAACACCAGTCCTTCCAATGAAAACCCAGGACTGATCTCCTTCAGAATGGACTGGTTGGATCTCTTTGCAGTCCAAGGGATGCTCAAGAGTTTTCTCCATCACCATAGCTCAAAAGCATCAATTCTTTGGCGCTCAGCTTTCTTTATAGTCCAATTCTCACATCCATACATGACCACTGGAAAAACCATAGCCTTGACTAGACGGACCTTTGTTGGCAAAGTAATGTCTCTGCTTTTTAATATTCTGTCTAGGTTGGTCATAAGTTTCCTTCCAAGGAGTAAGTGTCTTTTAATTTCATGGCTACAATCACTATCTGCAGTGATTTTTGGAGCCCAGAAAAATAAAGTCAGCCACTGTTTCCCTATCTATTTGCCATGAAGTGATGGGACCAGATGCCACGATTTAAGTTTCCTGAATGTTGAGCTTTAAGCCCACTTTTTCACTCTCCTCTTTCACTTTCATTAAGAGGCTCTTTAGTTCTTCTCTTTCTGCCATAAAGTGGTGTCATCTGCATATCTGTGGTTATTGATATTTCTCCCAGCAATCTTGATTCCAGCTTGTGCTCCCTCCAGCCCAGCGTTTCTCATGATGTACTCTGCATATAAGTTAAATAAGCATAGGATATCCCTTTTGTTCCTAAGGTTCTAGAAATTATGGAAACTCTCCTTCCCATAATTATATCAATTGCACAGTCTTAGGAAAAATCAATCAAGTCAATAAATAAAACCTACTAACCACTTTTCCTTCTCCAGAACTCTGCAACCTCAGTAACTCAGATGGGTGAAAGATGATGTAAGACCATTTGACGTTCATCCCCCATGACAAGGTCACCAGCAGATTTAAACCCAACAGGTCTCAGGAGGGGGGCTATCCAATTGTGCATTGATTCACACCAAAAACTCAAGAAGCCCCCACAGCCTCAGGCTCTTCTCCTAACTGCAGGAACGTGCCAGGAAGGGTGCAGCCTCTTTTTGCTGGGCAGGGGCGTGTTCTTGCATTGCTACCAGAAACTGTCTTTTAGAGAAAAGAGCCAGAAGAATTTCAAACTCAGTACAAGAGAGTGGGTGCCATGTTTTCTATGCTGGGAAGGGAACTTGGGTCCAAATATATGGACTGAGGACTCTTCACAGTCTAGCTTCTAACACCCAGCTTCGCCTTTCCTTGCAGGCTGCCCCCTGCTCCAGCAGGGCTCACAACTGGGATTTCCTGGCACAAACCAGGTGTGTATTTTTTTCAGGCATTTCCTTGGCTGGAGCTGGTTCAACCAAGTCCTGACATGAAAGACTGCGCTGGTCTCCACCAGCTGTGGGAGGCTGGGGGACTGCCCTGCGCTCCAACAGCGGCCCCTCTGCCCACACCGCCCCCTACCCCGCCACTTTGCCCCACACGGACAGTCTGCTCCCTCTCTCCCTGTCTCTGCAGCTCTGTGCTCTCTTTAGGATGCCCAAGGGCACACAGTAGGTATTCAACAGGGAGCATCTTCACAAAGAGGAGTGACGGCCCAGTCTGTCACGGGAGCCCCCTTGCGGGAACACTTGGAGAGTCCAGCTTTGGGGAGAAATAGGAGGCCAATGCAAACACCCTTTGTGTCCACATTTCTGAGGGAGAGGAGGAGGTTCAGGCAGCCAAGGAGAGCGTTCTCACGCCAAGCAGATAATTATGTGTTCTTGGAAGCAGGTTTAATGGACTGGCTCAGAGCGGAGCTGGGAATGGGCTCCGAGGCCTGCCGCCTTCAGACGGGACGTGGCTCGGGCAGCCATTTCCCCGTCCAGTTTTAACAAGTGGCCGACGCCTTATGGAAACTTTTGAAAGGCGCTCTGTTTCAGAGCAGCCAGCCTGCACTTCATCGGGTTGCTTTAGCCATCTTTCCCTTCAGCTTGGGAGCACAGGAAGAGAGGAAACTGAAAAATCACTGAGTGCCTACTATGTGCCAAGAACCAAGTCAGCAGTTTCACTGTCCTAGGAGCCCTCTAAAGGGGGAGAAGCCGAGGCCCACAGAGCACCTCGTGGCAGAGAAGAGAGTGAAGCTGGGCAGCTCAGCTTCCGCAGCCCGTGCTCCTTCCAAACACTGACCTTCTCTTTACAAGACCTTTTTTTGCTGCATGTCTCGCCCCTACCCCAAAGCCAAAATTCCCCCATTTGAGTAGGATAAACATTCCCATGGCAAAGGAACGCTGTGTTCCCCAGAGGAGATGCAATCACGTTGTTCCTGCTGAGGTTATGTGGGCTTATGAAATAGGACACTGGGCTGAGGGCCTGGCCCCAGGCTGGAGGGTGGCCCCCCTTCGCTGCCTCCCCCAGCTGTGCCCTGCAAGGCAGTTGGAGTAACAGAAGGAGCCCAGGGTGGGAAACCGGGTCTAATCTTGACTCTGGAGCAAGCTGCTGGTTTCTCTGGCTCTCTGCTCCCTGCAGCCATCCCAAGGCAGCAAGCTTGCTTCAGAAAGTGCAGAGAGCCACATCCATGTGAGAAACAACTCCTGGTCTGCTATTCTGGGCCCTGACTTCTCCATCTGTAAATGGGAATATTAACTGCACTTGAGATACTCAAAAGAAGAGAAGATAGAGCCTTTTTGGAAAGACTCTGGAGAGTACTTCCATTGTGAATCATTCATTCTTTCCATAATTATTAAACACAGATTGAGGGTTTATTGTGTCTCAGGCTTTTTGCTGAGCAATGCAAATACAGAAATCAACATGGTAAAAGGCCCTGTTCTTATAGGTCTCGTGATTTAGACACACATACTTCATCAAAAAATATATAAATGTTTGATGTCCCATAGCTAGAAAATAATTCCTACTCCGATCTACTTGAGTTGCATCGCTATGACTTTTGTCATCTGTCCTTGATTATAAAATATACATCTTTTCATAGTTTCACATGTATTAAATCAGACTGCATCTTGCAATTTTAATTGGCAGCATTTTCTTCTTTCATGATAAGACACAAAACAATCATACGATGTTCAGTTGATAACATCTTAGATTCAGTGAAATACGTTTGGGGAAAAATGTTATTTTCAACTGGATTTTTAATGTTAATTCACAGACACTGAATTTAACACAAGTTCTTTCCAGAACATTTCTAGTAAATCCAGATACGTAGGGTCATGAAGATCGTGTGTGTCTAGATATCACCCCTCACTTCTCATCTGGATGACTTGGAGGATTCATACCATGCTGTGTCACCTCTTGGCCACCAGAGGGAGAGAGTGCATTAGGAAGAAACAGATTCTCAGGCTTGCTGGCTTCCATTCGGCTAAACCTTTCCAGCGTGGCCCCGCCAAGGCCGTCTGAAACTCACTGAAATTCCATCTGCAGTCAGGAAGGAAAGGCCTCTTCCAGAGCCACGGAAGCAACAGAAAGAAGAGTTAATCGTATATGAATGATATTTGCAGACCTACGCTAAAAGCCAGCCATGGTTTAAATGAGCTATTCCTGGGAATGGGGATAGGCCCTAGACAGGGCAGAGCTCGGCAGTTCTGCCTTGAAGTACAAGTGGCCCCTCAAGTTCTCAAGATCTGAGACCCACAGTGATTTATAAAGTTACCCTACTCTAACAGTTACCTGTAGCCTTCCATCCTTTCTTCCCCCTTTTCTTCCTTCCCTCCTTCTCCTTCACTGAACATTTATTGGATACCTAC
>SJYC01099404.1:0-23191 GCA_006408675.1 Madoqua kirkii
CAAGTTCTCAAGATCTGAGACCCACAGTGATTTATAAAGTTACCCTACTCTAACAGTTACCTGTAGCCTTCCATCCTTTCTTCCCCCTTTTCTTCCTTCCCTCCTTCTCCTTCACTGAACTATTTATTGGATACCTACTACTTTATTTTTCTGGGCTCCAAAATCACTGCAGATGGTGACTGCAGCCATGAAATTAAAAGACACTTACTCCTTGGAAGGAAACTTATGACAAACCTAGACAAAATATTAAAAAGCAGAGACATTACTTTGCCAACAAAGGTCCATCTAGTCAAGGCTATGGTTTTTCCAGTGGTCATGTATGGATGTGAGAGTTGGACTATAAAGAAAACTGAGCGCCAAAGAATTGATGCTTTTGAACTGTGGTGTTGGAGAAGACTCTTGAGAATCCCTTGGACTGCAAGGAGATCCAACCAGTCCATTCTGAAGGAGATCAGTCCTGGGTGTTCATTGGAAGGACTGATGCTGAAGCTGAAACTCCAATACTTTGGCTAGCTGATGCGAAGAGCTGACTCATTTGAAAAGACCTTGATGCTGGGAAAGACTGAGGGCAGGTGGAGAAGGGGATGACAGAGAATGAGATGGCTGGATGGCATCACTGACTAGATGGACATGGGTTTGGGTGGACTCCGAGAGTTGGTGATGGACAGGGAGGCTTGGCGTGCTGCGGTTCATGGGGTTGCAAAGAGTTGGACACAACTGAGCGACTGAACTGAACTGAACTACGTGCCAGGCTCTGTGCTAGGAGCTAGGAGATACAGCAGTGTAAGGAAAAATATGGGTCCCATGAGAACATGTGACAACAAACCGTCAGAGAAGGCTTGTCCAACAGGTGATAATTAAGACAAAGACTGAGGGAAAAGCAGGAGTTATCCAGGTAAAGGGCTAGCGAGAAGACTTCCAGGCAAATGGACCAGCATTTGCAGACACTGAGGTAAAAAGTGCTAAATGGAGGCCAGTGTGGGGCCCAGGAATGAGGAGCAGGAGAAGCACAGGACAGGCTAAAGCACAGTGGAGTCAGTGGTGCAGAGCTTGAGCGCCATGCTAAAGATGTAGCTTTCTATCTGTAGCCACTGGAGGGATTTAAGCAGGAAACATGAGTGGACTTAAATGTTAATATGATGAATTTGACTGCTGTGGGGCACAGCTTGGAGGGGAAATCTGAGAAGAAGTGGGAGTAAGCAACTGGCAGTCCTTTGGAGAAGTGGCAAGAGGTGACGGTAACTAAGTGGTGATATTGGACATCAAGATGTATTTTAGAGAAAGTTTTGGATTGGAGAGTGGGGGAGAAGGGAGTGTAGAGTTTGACTCCTGAGTTATCTAAAGAAGAAACCTTGGAAGGGGGACAGGAATTTTCCTGGGATGGGCCCCTTGGAGAAAGTAAGACAGGACTCAGGAAGGAACGTTATGGGTTGTCTCAGTGTATTAAGTCTAAGCTTCTATGAAGTAAAGAATTAAATCTGCAAATCTAGTTCTCAAAGCTAGGCTACAAATGTTAGACTTAGGGGCCATAGGTATGTAGGTGGGAGATAAAGCCACAGTGGCAGGGACCAATGAGGAAAACTTTAGATCATACTGAGATACAACTCCATGCAGACCCAAAACCACCTCCCGAAGAAACAATAAATTCAAGTAAGACATAACTGAGCTGGAGGAGACCAAACAAGAATGGCAGAGGCAAGAAGGAAAGATAACTACCAGGACACAGCCAGACAAAAGTAGAAACCGAAGACATTGTGAAGAGGCTGTTCCAGAACCAAGCCCGGCATAAGCCCTGGCCCAGTGATGAAAGGAAAAGTGTCTCACATGGAGGAATCAGTGCACACAGCCTCCAATGGGTCACACAAGAGCCACTTGCTGCTCCTGGGGAGGGGAAGGAAATAGAAGCTCGAAAGGGCATTGAGGGCAGAGGGGAGAAAAGGGCACGGCAGGCCAACAGACAGCAATATAGGCTGCATAGCAACTAAGAAAATGAGTTTCTCCTAGAGCCCTTCTCAGCTGGAAACCCAGATCTACATGTCTGTATCAAGGGAAACCCATGTGCAACTAATTACTGCAATAAAACAGCACCATGGGCAATAAGAAAGATAGAGAAAAAATATTTTAGTGACCAGCAAAAAAGAGATATACTCTGACTGAGTGGTCAGGGAACTCTGCACAGCAGAAATGGACTTTCTTCTGGACTTGAAAGAATGGATGGATTTTTAACAACACAGGTCATGTTGGTGGAAGAATGGCTCCAGGCCCCTCTGGTAGCACAAGTGGCTGGAACAGTAGGTCCCTTGTTTCAGAACAGACCTCAGGCCTCCTGTGGGCCCCATCTAGCATCAGCCACGTCCCTGGGGCTCCATCCTGACTCACTTGTTCTTTCCCTTTCCTTTTACCAGCTGCATGACCGATGAGCAGCCAAAGCCTGAAAGAGATGTCTGATGTTCACACTCACAGCAGCCCTCTCCTGGCAGACCCTCTTTCCAGCAGATACAAACTCTATGAGTTGGAGTTTCCCAGCCCAAGTTGTTCCCCCAGCTCCCAAGATGCACACCCAGCCCTGCCTCTTCTAGAAATGCCTGAAGAAAAGGTGAGGAATGTCCCTCAGGATGTTTCCCAGGTGGGGGTGGGAGGAAGGGTGGGGCATGTGTGATCTAATGCCTATAACTGTCACACTGGGGGAGATTCTTCCCACCCCCCAAAACAGCTTACATCCACAGTCAATCCTTCCTGACCTTAGATGGAAAAATGTGACTCTGTGTGTGAGATGATTTTAAGGACAAGTAGAAAATGCATACTCTATACACATTTACAAGTCTTCCAACCCGTCCCCCAAATCCTTCTCCTTGTATCTGCTCCATGAATTACCCTATTGTCTCCAAAAGGAAGCCCTCTTTCAAAGCAGGCCTTTAGTATTCCCTGGGCCCAGCATCATCAAGGCAGCATGACTAGCTACCAACTCAGTGGCCAAGGACCCAAGACTGTTAAGGTTATTAATTAGATGTAATTCAGGTACCATAAAATTCACCTCTTTAAAGTATACAATACACTGGTTTTTCACATATTTACAAGGTTGTGCACACATCACTATTATCTAATTCCCGAATATTTTTATCACCTCAAAAAGAAAGTCCATACTCCTTAACAGTCAGCCCTCCTTTCATCTTCCCCACCTCTGAGCCCCCAGCAAAACCACCAATCTACTTTCTGGATTTATAGATTTGCCCATTCTATATATTTCATATAAATGGAATCATATATGCCTTTATTGATTGGTTCCTTTCATTTAGCATAATATTTGGGGTTCTTTCAGTAATCATTCCTTTTATGGCCAATAACAATTCATTGTATTTGCTATTGTTGTTCAGTGGTTAAGTCATGCCCAGCTCTTTGCAACCCCATGGACTGTGGCATGCCAGGTTCCTTTGTCCTTCACTAACTCCAGGAGTTTGCTCAAATTCATGAGCACTGAGTCAATGATGCTATCTAACCATCTCATCTGCTACCACCCCTTTCTCCTCTTGCCTTCAATCCTTCCCAGAATCTGGGTCTTTTCCAAAGAGTAAGTTCTTCACATCAGATGAACTGACTCATCTCAAAGTACTGGAGCTTCAGCTTCAGCATCAGTCTTTCTCATGAATATTCGTGGTTGGTTTCCTTTGGGATTGACTGGTTTGATTTCCTTGCAGTCCAAAGGACTCTCAAGAGTCTTCTCAACCACCACATTTCAAAAGCATCATTTCTTCAGCTCTCAGTCTTCTTTGTGGTCCAGCTCTCACATCCTTATATGACTATAGGAAAACCCATAGCTTTGACTGTACACATCTTGGTCAGCAAAGTGATGTCTCTGCTTTTTAATATGCTGTCTAGGTTTGTCATAGCTTTCCTTCCAAGGAACAAGCATCTTTTAATTTCATGGCTACAGTCACCATCTGCAGTGATTTTGGAGCCCAGAAAAATGAAATCGGTCACTGTTTCCACTTTCCCACCTTCTATTTACCATGAAGTGATGGGACCAGATGCCGTGATCTTAGTTTTTTTAATGTCATTTAAATCCAGCTTTTTCACTCTTTTTTTTATTTCTTATTTTACTTTACAATACTGTATTGGTTTTGCCATACATTGACATGAATCTGCCACAGGTGTACATGAGTTCCCAATCCTGAACCCCCCCTCCCACCTCTTTCCCCATATCATCTCCCTGGGTCATCCCAGTGCACCATCCCCCAGCATCCTGTATCCTGTATCGAACCTAGACTGGCGATTCACTCTTTTTTCACTCTCATCAAGAGGTTCTTTAGTTCTTCATTTTTTGCCATTAGAGTAGTAGCATCTGCATATCTGAGGTTGTTGATAATTCTCCTGGCAATCTCAATTCCAGTTTGTGATTCATCCAGCCTAGCATTTTACATGATCTAATCTGCATATAAGTTAAATAATCAGGGTGACAGCATACAGCCATGTCATACTCCTTTCCCAGTTTTGAGCCAGTCAGTTGTCCATGATTCTAACTGTTGCTTCCTGACATACATACAGGTTTCCCAGGAGACAGGTAAGGTGGTCTGGCACTCTGATCACTTTAAGAACCTTCCACAGTTTGTTGTGATCCACACCGTCAAAGGCTTTTGTGTAGTCAACAAAGCACAAGTAGATGTTTTCTGGAACTCCCTTGCTTTCTCCGTGATCCACCAAATGTTGGCAATTTGATACCTGGTTCCTCTGCCTTTTCTAAATCCAGTTTATACATCTGGAAATTCTCAGTTCACATACTGCTGAAGCCTGGTTTGAAGTATTTTGAGCATAACTGTGCTAGCATGTGAAATGAGCACAATTGTACAGTAGTTTGAACATTCTTTGGCATTGCCCTTCTTTGGGATTGGAATGAAAGCTGACCTTTTCCAGTCCTGTAGCCACCACTGAGTTTTCCAAATTTGCTGACACACGGAATGCAGCACTTTCACAGCACTATCTTTTAGCATTTAAGAAGCTCAGATGGAATTCCATCACCTCCACTAGCCTTGTTCTTAGTAATGCTTCCTAAGGCCCACTTGACTTCATACTCCAGGTTGTCTGGCTCCAGGTGAGTGACCACACCATCATGGTTATCCAGGTCATTAAGACCTTTTTTGTATAGTTCTTCTGTGCATTTATCTACCTGTTCTCAGTTTCTTCTGCTTCTGTCCTTACCAAATAAGTTCTTACCATTTTTGTCCTTTATGGTGCCCGTCCTTCCATGAAATATTTCCTGATATCTCCAATTTTCTTGAAGAAATCTCTAGTCTTTCCCATTTTATTGTTTTCCTCTATTTTTTCCATTGTTCCTTTAAGAAGGCTTCCTTATCTCTCCTTGTTACCCTCCAGAATTCTGCATTCAGTTCGGTGTATTTTTCCCTATCTCCCTTGCCTTTCACTTTTCTTTCCTCAGCTATTTGTAAAGCATCCTCAGTTAATCACTTTGCCTTCTTGCATTTCTTTTTCTTTGGACAGATTTGGTTACTGCCTCTTGCTCAATGTTATTAATCTCTGTCCATAGTTCTTCAGGCATTCTGTCTACCAAATCTAGTCCCTTGAATCTATTTGTCATTTCCACTGATTTAAGTCATATCTGAATGGCCTAGTGGTTTTCCCTACTGCCTTCAATTTAAGCCTGAATTTTGCAATAACGAGCTCATGATCTGAGCCGCAGTCAGCCACAGGTCTTGTTTTTGCTGACTCTATAGAGCTTCTCTGTCTTTGGCTGCAAAGGACGTAATCAACCTGATTTTTATATTGACCATCTTATGACTTGCATGTATAAGGTTGTCTCTTCGATTTTGGAAAAGTGTATTTGTTATGGCCAGCATGTTCTCTTGACAAGGCTCTGTTAGCCTTTGCCCTGCTTCATTTTGTACTCTAAGGGTAAACTTGCCTGTTTTTCTGGGTATCTCTTGACTTCCTACTTTTGCATTCCAACCCCTAGTGATGAAATGGGGTTGATGAATCCTTTTAGTGATGAAAACCTTTTTTGGTTTAGTTCTAGAAAATATTGTAAGTCTTCATAGAACCAGTCAAATTCAGCTTCTTTGGAATCAGTGATTAGGGCATAGACTTGGATTACTGTGCTGTTGAATGGTTTGCTTTGGAAATGGACTGAGGTCATTCTTTCATTTTAAGGTTGCACCTATTTGGGGCTCTTTTGTTTATGATGAAGCCTACTCCATTTCTTCTAAGGTATTCTTGCCCACAGTAGTAGATATAGTGGGCATCTGAACTAAATTCACCCATTCCCATTCTTTACTTCACTGATTCCTAAGATGTCAGTGTTCACTCTTGCTATCTTTTGCTTGACCATATCCGATATATCTTAATTCATAGACTTAATGTTCTAGGTTTTTACAGCATCAGCCTTCACTATCACCACCAGACACATCCACAACTAAGTGTTGTTTCTACTTTGGCCCAACCACTTCATTCTTCTGGAGTTATTGGTAATTGCCCTCCACTCCTCCCCAGTAGCATATTGAACACCTTCCAACTTGAGAGGCTCATCTTCTGGTGTCATATCTTTTTGCCTTTTCATTTTATGTATGGGGTTCTCAAGGCAAGAGTACCTAGAAGTGGTATTTCTGGGTCACACAGTAAGTTTACATTCAACATTTTAAGAAACTGACAAATTTTTTTCCAAAGTGGCTGCATTAGTGCTTATTCTCACCAGCAACATACACATTGTGCCATTCCACCTCCTCAACAAACTGTGTTGTCTTTTTTATTAGTCTAGGTAAATGTGATGGAGAAGGCAATGGCACCCCACCTCAGTACTCTTGCCTGGAAAATCCCATGGACAGAGGAGCCTGGTGGGCTGCAGTCCATGGGGTTGCGAAGAGTCAGACATGACTGAGCAACTTCCCTTTCACTTTTCACTTTCATGCATTGGAAAAGGAAATGGCAACCCACTCCACTGTTCTTGCCTGGAGAATCCCAGGGACGGGGGAGCCTGGTGGGCTGCCATCTATGGGGTCGCACAGAGTCGGACACGACTGAAGTGACTTAGCAGCAGCAGCAAGTAAATGTGAAGAGATAGCTCACTGTGATTCTGATTAGCATTTCCCAAATGGCAAATGAGGCTTCCCTGATGGCTCAGTTGGTAAAGAATCTGCCTGCAATGCAGGAGACTGCTTGCAATGGAGGGACATGAGTTCAATCACTGGATCGAGAAGATCCCCTGCAGAAGAAAATGGCAATGCACTCCAGTATTCTTGCCTGGGGAATCCCATAGAGAAGCCTGGTGGGCTACTGTCCATGGGTCACCAAGAGTAGGACTTAGCAACTAAACCACCACCAATGGCAAATGATTTCGGGACATCTTTTCATGTGCTTACTGGCCACTTGCATATCTTCTTTGGAAAAATGTTTTTTTCAAGTACTTTGCTCATGTTTAAATTATGTTACTTGTCCTTTTATGGTGGAGTTGTAGTCATTCTTTTTATATTCTGGATATTAGATGATTTCCAGATATATAATTTACAAATTATTTCTCCCACTCTGTAGGTTGTCCTTTCACTTTCTTGATAATGTCCTTAGAAGCACAGAGTTTTTAATTCTGATTAAGTCCCATTTATCTATTTTTTTCTTTGGTGTCATATCCAAGAAACCAGTTTCTTATCCAAGGTCAAAAGATGTACACCAATGTTGTAACTGAATGGTTTTATAGTTTTAGCACTTACATATAAATCTTTTATTCATTTTAAGTTACTTTCTGTATATGATTTTAAGTAGGGATACAATTTCAGTCTTAACTAGTGAGTATCCACTTGTCCCAGCACCATCGTTAAAAAGATTATCCTTCCTCCATTGAATTGTCTTAGTATTCCTATCAACAATCAATTGACCATAAATATATGGGTTTGTTTCTGGGCTCTAATTTCTATGGGTCCAATTTATATGTTTATTCTTAAGGTAATACCACACCACCTTGAGCACTGGAGCTTCATAGTAAGTTTTGAAATCAGGAAATATGAGTTTTCCAACTTTGTTCTTTTTTAAGATTGTTTTATCTAATCTGAGATCCTTGAATTTCAGATCCTTCAGTCTCCACAAATAAATAAATAAAAATGCATATGACATTTTGATAGGGATTGTATCAAATCTATAGACCAATTTGGAGAATATTGTATCTTAACAAAATTAAGTCATCCAGTCAGTGAGCATAAGCTATCTTTCTCCTTATTTAAGTCTTTAATTTCTTTCAGTGATGTTTTATAGATTTCAGTGTTCAAGTCTTGCAAATCTTCTGTTAAATTTGTTCCTAAATATTTTGCTTTTATTGTGAAGGAGTCATTTTCTTAATTTCAATTTCTGATTTTTTATTGCTGGCATATAGAGATATTATTAATTTGTGCTCATTGCTCTTGTAATCTTATTAAAGTTCTTTAGGAGTTCCAGTAAAATTTGAGGGGATTGTTCTGGATTTTCATACAGGATCATGCCATCTGCGAATGAAGATAATTTTACTTCTTTTTTTCTCAATCTGAATGTCCCTAATTTAAAAAGACATTTTTTATTGCACTGTAGAAACCAGTGTAAGGTTAAATAACATTGGCAAAAGCAGACATCCTCGCCTTGTTTGTGATCTGAGAAGGAAAGCATTCAGCATTTTAGCATTAAGTGTGATGTTAGCTGTGGGGTTTTTATGTCCTTTATCAGGTTGAGGAAGTCCTATTCATAGTTTCAGAGTTTCTGTTATGAACGAATGTTGGATTTTTTTCAGATGCTTTTCTGTGTCTATTTTTTTTTCCCAATCTGAATGTCTCTAATTTAAAAAGAAATTTTTTATTGCACTGTAGAAATCAGTGTAAGGTTAAATAACATTGGCAAAAGCAGACACATCCTTGCCTTGTTTGTGATCTGAGAAGGAAAGCATTCAGCATTTTAGCATTAAGTGTGATGTTAGCTGTGGGGTTTTTATGTCCTTTATCAGGTTGAGGAAGTCCTATTCATAGTTTCAGAGTTTCTGTTATGAACCAATGTTGGATTTTTTTCAAATGCTTTTCTGTGTCTATTGAGATGATCATGTGGTTTTTGTCTTTTATTCTATTGATCTAATACATCAGAATTCTTTCTTTTTTTCCCCCATTTACTATGTGTCATCAGGAATGTTTAGGGCTTCCTGAAGTTCAAAGCCAAAAGCTGTTAAAGTTTCACTTCCTCACTTTGTCTTAGAGGCAACTAATTTTCTACCCTGAAATAAAAGCATCTAATTGTCAAATGTTCCTGCCAGCCTCCTGCTGGGGTAAGTCTAGTTTCTCTTCCCTCTCTTGAACTTTCAGTTATCTCAGGGCTTTGTTGAAATATTCTAAAAAGAATTAGACATCTGAGGAGCAAATGGGTATAAATTGATATAAAATTTAAAAGCTTATTGGGTAAAACGTACCTTCAATCTACCTCCTTCTCTACAGATACTTATGAAAATCACCTGCAGGCAAAAGGAAAACGTATCCAGAGATTGCTTATCTAGAAAACAGTTGTAGAAACCGGTGAGGTCTGGAGAACAGAGATGATGCTGTATAGATAAGGATTCTGGAAAGAATGTGGTTGGGTGAGTATGTTAATGTTACTCAGATTCTTCACCCTGATTGATAGCGGCCAATATTTACTGAGGGTTCACTTTGTATTGACAGTTCAAAGTGCTCTAAATAACCTCATTTAAATATCACAGCACACTACAAGGTGAGCATTGACCCATTTAACAGCAGAGAAAACCGAGTCATAGCTTAATTTGGTACCTTGTTCAAAGCCATACATTTAGTAAGTGCTGGAGCCCATGTGTGTTTGACTCCAGCCTACCCACCGAATCTCTGTGCTGTTCCAAAACAAAGGGAAAGCTTAATCCTAGGTTCCAGTTCTTTGCAGCTTCGATGGGACAAAAGTCCAGGTCCCATACACAAAAAGACTCCAGCCTTTACCACTCGGTCTGATCCTTACCAGCAGAATTGATCCCTTAAGCTCAGTATCAGGAGTATTGTGTGTGTGTGTGTGTGTGTGTGTGTGTGTGCATATGCACGGGTATGTTTAGAAAGACGAATGCGTGGATAGTCACTCACTCGTGTCCAACTCTTTGCGACCCCATGGACTGTAGCCCATCAGGCTCCTCTGTCCTTGGAGATTCTTCAGGCAAGAATACTGGAGTGGGTTGTCATGCCCTTCCCAACCCAAAGATCAAGCCCAGGCCTCCTGCACTGCAGGTGGATTCCTTACCAACTGAGCCAGGAGGGAATCCCAAGAGCGCTGGAGTGGGCAGCCTATCCCTTCTCCAGGGGATCTTTCCAACCCAGGAGTCAACCAGGGTCTCCTGCATTGCAGGTGAATTCTTTACCAGCAGAGCTACCAGGGAAGCCCAAGAAGACAAATAACCTATTCAAAATGTGCAGAAGACTTTAGCAGATACTTCAGAAAAGAAACTATATGAATGGGAATAAAAAGCACACAACAAAACGCTCATCATCATTAGTCATGAGAGAAATGCAAAATCAAATCACCGTGAGACATTGCTACACACCTATCCACATGCCTAAAACTGAAAATGTTTGCAAGAGAGTTTATGAGGATGTGGAACGACCGGAATGCTCATTCATTGCTGGTGGGACTATCAGTGAAACAACCACTTAGGAAAACCGTTCAGCAGCTCCTTATAAAATTAAATACAGATATACCATGGGACACAGTGACTCCATTCCAAAGCATCTGTTGTTGTTCAGTCACTCAGCCGTGTCTGACTCTGCAACCCCGTGGACTGCAGTACACCAGGCTTCACTGTCTCTCACTGTCTCCCGGAGCTTGCTCAGATTTCTGTCCATTGAACTGGTGATGCTATCTAACCATCTCATCTTCTGCTGCCCTTTCCTCCTCTTGCCTTCAGTCTTCCCAGCATCAGGGTCTTTTCCAGTGAGTCAGTTCTTTGCATCAGGTGGCCAAAGTAATGAAGCTTCAACTGCAGCATCAGTCCTTCCAATGAATATTCAGGACTGATCTCCTTTAGGATGGACTGGTTGAATCTCCTTGCTGTTTAACGGACTCTCAAGAGTCTTCTCCAACAACACAGTTCAAAAGCATCAATTCTTCGGCACTCATCTTTCTTTGTGGCCCAGCTCTCACAACCATACATGACTACTGGAAAAACCATAGCTTTGACTAGATGGACCTTTGTCAGCAAAGTGATGTCTCTGCTTTTTAACATGCTGTCTAGGTTTGTTACAGCTTTCCTTCCAAGGAGCAAGCAAGGTATTTACCTGTCCCCTCCCTAAATTAAAATATACGCCCAAGAAAGAATTGTACACAGTAAAAACAACTTTGTTCATCATAGTTCCAAAGTGGAAACAGCAGAAATGTCTCTCAATAGGGTAGTATCTTTACATGCAATAACATTAATACACATCAAAGAGTCTATTTAGAGGGGAAAAAAAAAGCCAGACACAAAAAATATTCATTGTATGAGTCCATTTCTATGAAGCTCTAGAGCAGGCAAAATTTATCTGTAGTGGCTAAAAGCAGGTCAGTGGTTGCCTGGGACTGGAAGATCAGGAGTGGGGTAAAATCAACCGAAAGGGGACAGGAGGGACATTTTGGGGGCGAGGGGTCATCTTATGTATCTGAGTGTGGAGAAATTTGCACAGGTGTATATTGTCAAAAGGGCTTTTCCGGTGGCTCAGCGGTAAAGAATCTGCCTGCAGTGCAGGAGACGCAGGAGACACGGGTTCCATCCCTGGATTGGGAGGATCCACTGGAGGAGGAAATGGCAACCCACTCCAGTTTTCTTGCCATGAACAGAATCCCATGGACAGAGGAACCTCGCGGGCTATAGTCCACAGGATTGCCAAAAGTCGGACACAACTGAAGTGACCTAGCCCGCACGCAAGTCACTCAGTTTCAAAATAAATTAAAAAGATAAATAAGCAAAAGAGACTGCCTGCTGTGCAGCTGCTCCGCTGGTATCTGTCGGAGTCACTCATTCTACGGCTACATTTCTTTCTTTTTCTTTTTTTAAAACTAATTTTTATTTTTTAG
This sequence comes from Madoqua kirkii, assembly GCA_006408675.1. Lineage (NCBI taxonomy): Eukaryota > Metazoa > Chordata > Mammalia > Artiodactyla > Bovidae > Madoqua > Madoqua kirkii. The sequence continues at coordinate 12,046 of SJYC01099404.1, forward strand.
TTTGTTTTGCTTTACAATACTGTATTCGTTTTGCTATACATTGACATGAATCAGCCACGAGTGTACATGAACTCCCAATCCCGACCCCCCTCCCCCCTCCTGCCCCACACCATCTCTCTGGATTATCCCCGTGCATCAGTCCCAAGCATCCTGCATCCTGCTTCGAACCTAGACCGGCAATTCGTTTCACTTATGATATCATACATGTTACACTGCCACTCTCCCAAATCATCCCACCCTCTCCCTCTCCCACAGAGTCCAAAAGGCTGTTCTATACGGCTACATTTCTATGCGCATTATTTTGTCTTTCCTTTTTCCGTTTGTTGAACTTAACTCTCTTTAAGGGAATGAGAAGGAGAAGGTCAGGGAGAAACAGAAAGGTGGGTGGGATAGGGTGAGGGGCCTGGACACATTCAGACATGATTGATTGCTTAATTATGTTGTAAAGAAGTTACTGCTGGGAAAGAAGAATGCGAAGTCCTTACAGGGGTAGGGAGGTGGGGGCTGGGGTGCTTAGAGGTCCCGGAGCGGGCCTGCCACCTCGACTTACTTTTCTTTTCACAAGTGTGTCCAGTAGCTCTGGGAAGGGCTGTACCTCAGTTTCGTTAACTTAGCATTTATATCCTGTGTAGCAAACCATAGCAGTGCCTTTCAAACGTAATGTGCACAAGACTCTTGTGACGAAATGCAGATTCCTGGGCCCCTCCTTAAGATTCTGCTTCAACCCATGTAGGATCTGCCTTTTATGGCTGGATACACTTTCCCTGAGGATACTTTGAAAAACACTGACCTGGCATGTTATAGGTAAGACTGCGAAAGTGTCTTTTTCTTTTTTTTTTAGTGATCTACAAGCTTTAAAAAATTTTATTTTATGTTACACTAGAGTTGATTTACAATTCTGTGTTAGTTTCAGGTGTTCAGCAAAGTGATTCAGCTACACATATGCATGTACCTGTTCTTTTTCATATACATGTACCCTTGAGTAGGGTTCCCTGTGCTATACAATAGGTCCTTGTTGGTTATTTTATATACAGTGCAGTGTTACTGATGCTGAAGCGGAAGCTCCAGTAGTTTGGTCATCTGATGCAAACAGACGGCTCACTGGAAAAGTCCCTGATGCTGGGGAAGATTGAGGGCAGAAGGAGAAGAGGGCGTCAGAGGATGAGACGGCTGGCGACATCATGGATGCAATGAACATGAACTTGGGCAAACTCCGGGAGATGGTGAGGGGCAGGGAGGCCTGGCGCGCTGCATAAGAGTGGGTCACAAAGAGTCAGACCCCAGACACGACTGGACGACTGAACAACAGCAAGTATATATATAGGGCTTTCCAGGGGGCACAGTGGTAAAGAATCCCTCTACCAATGCAGGAGATACAAGAGACTCGGGTTTGAACCCTGGGTCAGGAAGATCCCCTGGAGAAAGAAATGGCAACCCACCCCAGTATTCTTGCCTGGAAAATTCCATGGTCAGAGGAGCCTGGTGAACCATGGGGTCACAAGGAATTGGACACAACTGAACACACACACACAGTGTACGGATATGTTAACTCCAGACTCCTAATCTATTCCCCAGCCCTTTCCCCTTTGGTAACCATGTTTGTGAGAAAGCGTCGTTTTGATAACTGTAGTCCCTCCAGTGGAAAGAAAAACGAAAATGGCCAAAAGAAAGCTTAGATTCAGGAAAGCATCAGTGTCTATTTCAGTAGGGTGCATGTTTGCCCTTGTGTACACGTCCGTAGTGAGAGAACAGAACTCAGGCCGCTGGGAGAGAGGTTGCGAGGTTGGGAGGTGGGAGTCTCCTGGTAACTGTAGTCCCTCCAGTGGAAAGAAAAACGAAAATGGCCAAAAGAAAGCTTAGATTCAGGAAAGCATCAGTGTCTATTTCAGTAGGGTGCATGTTTGCCCTTGTGTACACGTCCGTAGTGAGAGAACAGAACTCAGGCCGCTGGGAGAGAGGTTGCGAGGTTGGGAGGCTGGGAGTCTCCTGGTATAGGAACATATACCTCGCTACTTATCACACTGACCCAGACCTGCTTTAGAGTTTCTTTTCTTTACTAGCACGTGCCTCAGATCCTTTTTTCCCAAAGCCCATCCAATCTGTAGCAAAGGTGAAGCATTTGCTGGCCTGTTCCCCTAATCCATCATAGCACAAAACAAAAAGATACAAAACTCTGGGTGGATAAAGGAAATCAATACCCGTTTCCTGTTCTTTACCTTGAGATCCTTTGTCTGGTTTCAGGATGCCTTCAACAGAATGAGAAACAGAGCTCGAATTCCCAATCAAAATCAGATAAAACACAAGTGATAAGACATTGTGTCTCTTTTTTCTGCAGATAAGAAATGTGAGGTATACCAGGGTCAAACTGCTGAGCCCTCTGCAGTATTTTAGTGATTAGAGGCTTTTTGTGCATCGTAGTAATTTATAAACAGTCATGGTGAAAAGTGATGTTGCTCAGTCGCGTCCGACTCTTTGCAACCCCATGGACTGTAGCCTACCAGGCTCCTCTGTCCATGGGATTTTCCAGGCAATAGTACTGGAGTGGATTGCCATTTCCTTCTCCAATAAACAGTCATAAGCTATTTCAAAACAAAGCAAATATTCCAATAACAGAATGTTAGCAAAATAAAGCAAAAAGTTAATTCACCACAGATTACAGGTAATCCTATATACTTTCCAATTTAGAGTGTGACTTTCTTTTAAAATCCCTGAATACTATTAAACTCTAGGTCCCTGACCAAATGTCAATATACTTATGCTTCCTACAGTTTGTTCATCAGTCATTTCTAACCCAGTGGCCTCATAAAACAGTCTTTGCAAACTACTTTATAAAATGCTTTTAAGTGGTCTATGATTTTTTAGTAAATCATGTTTTAAAAAGTATGTAGATCTCTTATCTAGACACTTAGAACGTTGCACACTTAATATATGGATAACTTTTTTTTTTCCAAGTAAATTATAGGATGAAGAGAGTAATCAACAGAGCATTTCATTTTCAGAGCATCTCAGGGACATCAGTGTCACTACTTGGTATCATATCTAAGTCCTTTCTTCAAAATGGTCACATGGTAGAAGAGAATAAACCCTTTCCTTAGCCTTTGTAAAGAAATGTGTTCAGTATCATCCTTGTAGACAGGATCAATAAAGTTATAGGAGACCCTAGAAGAAGGTGAAGATGCCTCTTTATAGCAGGTCTAATAAAGATGTGTGTCTGCCTCACAGCGCCCTCTTCATATCTGCGTGTGGGAACCGACACTTGAGTGTGATAAAACTTGGCTTCCTTTTGTTTCGTTTAGCATTGTAAGAGGAGGGTTGCACCCTCAAATTGTCGCCCATAAAAGAGGGGATTGCCCAAAGCCCGAGTCCTTAATGGTGTTTCTCCTAATATGAGGGTCGCTCTTGGTTTTAAAACTGTGAACAAAAAAATACTCTTTGGGAATCAGCTGTTAGCCTGAAATGATTCTCTTTCACATGAGCCTTAGATGCTGATAGGAGTCACCTGATGAAACAAGCTAAAAATTTTAAAAGGAGATAAATACTTTTAACACTGCAATAATTGCTATTAATACTACTGGGAGTATAACTCCACAAATTCTCATATTGGGTATCATGGTAAAAGCTCTTTAAAATCACTCTGAAAAGCAATTCGTAGTTACTGCGTTGAGGAGACGCACTTACAGAGCATCCACATACAAGATGAACTAAAAAGAAACTTCGCCAATGTTGGGCCAGTAAGCATGCGGGACCTCGGAGACATTCTCTAATAGCATCATCCATGGGTTTTTAAAGTGCTGTGTTTCAGACGATGTCTTCCGTGAAGCTGTTGGGTGAAGCTAGGATTGGTTCTCGTCATGACAACGACGCTGCGTTTTGTTCATCTGTCGATACTTTAGGATTGTAATGATCCAAAAAATTCATTGCTTGTCCTTGGGAAAAGGGTGAATGTCTGCGTTCTTTTGTAAGCATTTGTTTAAGAGCGATTGCGTCATCACGCTGAGCAAGGAGTGATTAGCCAGTTTGATTACTTCCCCTTCCCACACGGAAGGCTAGACGGTGATGACGAGGTGAAGCGGTCAGGTTCAGAGGCAGCCTGAGTGAGTCCCCCGTGAGCTTATTAAAGGCTGACGGACCCAGGCTTCCGGCTCTGAGTTCTCCATTGACAGCCTCGTCCATCCACTAACCATGCTAATGTACCCGAGCTACCTGCGTGCTTTCATTCCCAGTAAATCCATCAGCACTGTCTTTGCCGAAAGGCTGCCCCAGTGAAAGTGAGAGTCGCCCAGTCGGGTCTGACTCTTTGTGACCCCTGGGTCATACAGTCCACGGGATTCTCCAGGCCCGAATCCTGGAGTGGGCAGCCTTTCCCTTCTCCAGAGGATCTTCCCAACCCAGGGGTCAAAACCAGGTCTCCCCCATTGCAAGCGGATTCTTTACCAGCTGAGCCACCAGAGAAGCCCAAGAATACTGGAGTGGGTAGCCATTCCCTTCTCCTGTGGATCTTCCTGACCTAGGAATCGAACCGGGGTCTCCTGCACTGCAGGCGGATTCTTTACCAACTCTCACATCAGGGAAGCCCAGTGAGTGGAATTCAGTTTGCCCGCTCCTGGGGAGTTGGGATGCCTAAGCATTTAAGTTTTCCCTGATGAATATGAGGGTATAGCTGTGACAGCTTCCTTGCCCACTGAGGGGTCAGCTTTGACGAAGTACTTCTACTATCAGCCAAGCACTCCACAAATTCTCATATTGGGTATCATGGTAAAAGCTCTTTAAAATCACTCTGAAAAGCAATTCGTAGTTACTGCGTTGAGGAGACGCACTTACAGAGCATCCACATACAAGATGAACTAAAAAGAAACTTCGCCAATGTTGGGCCAGTAAGCATGCGGGACCTCGGAGACATTCTCTAATAGCATCATCCATGGGTTTTTAAAGTGCTGTGTTTCAGACGATGTCTTCCGTGAAGCTGTTGGGTGAAGCTAGGATTGGTTCTCGTCATGACAACGACGCTGCGTTTTGTTCATCTGTCGATACTTTAGGATTGTAATGATCCAAAAAATTCATTGCTTGTCCTTGGGAAAAGGGTGAATGTCTGCGTTCTTTTGTAAGCATTTGTTTAAGAGCGATTGCGTCATCACGCTGAGCAAGGAGTGATTAGCCAGTTTGATTACTTCCCCTTCCCACACGGAAGGCTAGACGGTGATGACGAGGTGAAGCGGTCAGGTTCAGAGGCAGCCTGAGTGAGTCCCCCGTGAGCTTATTAAAGGCTGACGGACCCAGGCTTCCGGCTCTGAGTTCTCCATTGACAGCCTCGTCCATCCACTAACCATGCTAATGTACCCGAGCTACCTGCGTGCTTTCATTCCCAGTAAATCCATCAGCACTGTCTTTGCCGAAAGGCTGCCCCAGTGAAAGTGAGAGTCGCCCAGTCGGGTCTGACTCTTTGTGACCCCTGGGTCATACAGTCCACGGGATTCTCCAGGCCCGAATCCTGGAGTGGGCAGCCTTTCCCTTCTCCAGAGGATCTTCCCAACCCAGGGGTCAAAACCAGGTCTCCCCCATTGCAAGCGGATTCTTTACCAGCTGAGCCACCAGAGAAGCCCAAGAATACTGGAGTGGGTAGCCATTCCCTTCTCCTGTGGATCTTCCTGACCTAGGAATCGAACCGGGGTCTCCTGCACTGCAGGCGGATCTTTACCAACTCTCACATCAGGGAAGCCCAGTGAGTGGAATTCAGTTTGCCCGCTCCTGGGGAGTTGGGATGCCTAAGCATTTAAGTTTTCCCTGATGAGTATGAGGGTATAGCTGTGACAGCTTCCTTGCCCACTGAGGGGTCAGCTTTGACGAAGTACTTCTACTATCAGCCAAGCTTGCCTGCAGAACTGAGCCAAAGTGAGCGGGGCAGGACGTTGCTTGCTAGCCTTGCGGGGCAGCACATTGCTGGCCTCCCTTTCCTGATCTCTGGGAACACTTCCTAACAAATCACTTGAACACATCTTCATGTCAGGGTCTCTCTCTCTAGGAACCTCTCCTTGCACAAGCAGTTCATTGCCCACTTGGGATGGCCTTGCCTGGGTCCCTGCAGGGCAGCCTGCACACCTGAATACAGTGACGACCACACCTGGAGCAGGAAAGGAGATGGGCTTTCCCTTCGAGAGTGAAGGTTGCCCAGATCTCTCCTCCAGGACCCACACGCCCACGTCTCCCCCACGCGCCCACTCCCTCCCTCGCACGCCCAGGTCCCCCCCTACGGGCCCACGTCTCCCTCCACAGCCACGTCCTCCCTACTCGGCAACGTACCCTCTGCACATCCACGCCCCACCCCATGCGCCCACGTCCCCCCCACGTGGCCACGCCCCCCTCGCACGCCCACTCCCCACGCGACCACGTCCTCCCCTGCGCACCCACATCACCCCACCCGCAGGCCCACATTCCCCCCCACCCCACACGCCCATGTCCCCTCCGACAGCAACCCAGTCTCTCCCTCTGCCCCACGCTGCTCTTAGTCCCCACAAGAGGTCTCAAGGGCACTCTTTTGTAAAACTCGTGGTAGGAAATCTATCTCAAAGCCTGTTTCCTGGGGAAAGGGACCTAAGACCTTCTCCACAAAGAAAGAAGAAATGCCTGGACTCCAGCGTTTAGAGATGTCTGTAAACAATGGCTGTGAGAAGTGGCTTGCCCAGGGCCATAAACCTGCTAAAGAGCGAGAGTCTGACTCCAGCCACCTAGGTTTGAATCTGGATTCTTTTCCATTTGTGCATAAAACACCCACAATATTTGGTTAAGTTTTAGTTTTGAAGATCAGTAGTGAGTTCCTTTTATTTTCATTATTTAATAGTATATAACTATTTATTTACTTACTTTTATTTTCCCAATGAAAATGAGCACTAACTAAATACTCTTCAGGATGGTAGACCACCTGAACTCTTCTCTACAAAGCACACGTGTCTTTCTTTGTGCTCCCACCAAGATCAAGACAGGCGTATTCTGGCAGTCAAGGCTCAGAACCGCTTTCAGAGCAATATGGAGTGTTCTTAGTATAAGCTTCTGTAAGCTGGAAGAAAGTTTCCATCATGTAGTAATGATAACATTTCCCTTCCCTTGGGAACAAATGCCCAAGAGAATAACAGCTTAAGGGAGGAATGTTCATTAGCTGCCCAGACAAGCTCCAGTCCACTGCAATTAATGACAGAAGATATACACGGAGCTGAACACTGGGTAAACACACACACACACACACACACACACACACACACACACTCACACACACACACACACACACACACACACACACTCATACACTCACACACAAAGGGTCCTTGCCTCCCTTATTGGGTTCTGTCAACCTATGAGCAAATGGGACAAAGTAAAAAGTGTTCATTAAGTTATCTATTGTGACTAGCCATGTTATGACTGCAAAAAATAAATAGGATTATGCCCCGTGTTTTGCCAGATATGACAGAGTATCAATAAAAAGAAAGACATAATCTCCTCTGCTGTGAAGCGTTAGAAGAAAATAAATTCTGAAGAACGTGTTCTTGATAACATTGAAAATTAGGTCAACAGTATTTTAATGATATTTATTAAATGCATTTCATTAGTACGGTCGAGATGGGCGAGGAAGTGGTGAAAGGGAAGAATGAAACATGGGAATACAGATTTGGTAGCAAGAATGACAGAGATTGATCACTCTGCTACTGATTGGTCTTCCCTAACTGAATTGATTTTCTGACCTACCTTCTTCTCTCCTGAGTTCCTAGATGTGGAGTGCCAAAGTTTTGTCACTGTCCAATGAAACTTTCCTACGAGTGATAATCTCTAGGCGTACATGGCCACTGAGCAGGTGAAATGTGACTAGTACAACTGACGAACTAAACGTTCATTTTAATTTACTTAAATTTAGATAGCTACCTGCGGCCATTTGGCTGCTGCAGCCTATGATTATGTGACAAGTGAAATCTTTACTTCTAAGCATTTATTGTCAGGATTCGTTTCAGATATGAAAATGACTTTCTTTGGGATGTCCTGTGCTAGGCCTGGGCTTCCCAGGTGGGGCTAGTGATAAAGAATCTGCCTGCCAGGGAGGAGTTGTAAGACACAGCGGGTTCAGGCCCTGGGTTGGGAAGATCCCCTGGAGGAGGAAATAGCAACTCTCTCCAGTATTCTTGCCTGGGAAACCCATGGCAGAGGAGCCTGGTGGGCTATAGTCCGTGGGGTTGCAAGGAGTCGGACACAATTGAAGCGACTGACACACACATGCTAGGCCTATTTGGGATATGCTTTCCGCTTTATATATATTAGCTTATTTAATTCCCAGTGTAAATCAATGAGATAGTTACTATTATCAACCTGGGTTGGAGGCAGCAAGTCTGCGGTGCAAAGACTGAGGATTTGTCGACTCACAGGGAGCAGAGATCCACAGTCACGGCTGTTCAGGCACTAAGGCATCATGGGAGAAAGAGACTGCTCAGCGTGGAGTAAGGAGAGGTCTGCAAGATGTGAGAAGAGTGAGGGAGGCTGAGAGTCTGGGATGCGGGCAAAACGCCACGGTTCCACAGGGAAGGGACGAGGGCTGCGCTGTTACATAATTAATCATAATTAATATAAATATGGCGACCACTAGACACGTATGGCTGTTTAAGTATAAATGCTTCTATTAAAGTTAAATCATTCCAAAATTCAGTCTCTCACTCACACTGGCCACAGCGTAAGTGCTCAAAAGCCCGCTGTGGTAATAATGACTGTATTAGAGAAGAAGCAGGGCATGTCCATCACCGTGGAAAGTTCTGTGCAACAGAACGGAGCCAAAGGGTAGTTGAGGATGGCTGGATCTCCCGACCACAGAGGTGGTGAAAACTCTGACATAAGGTGAACATCTCTTTTGTCTTTCCCCAAGTTACCAGCAACGATCGTCGATTTCAGGAACGCTCTGTAGGAATAGCTGTAAAGTAGGGAAGGACCTCTCTTCCAGACCAAGATGATGTGGGTACGGAATGTAGAGTAAGCCTCCTACTTCCGAACCTCCAAGCGGTGAACTTTCAAAGATGCGAACGTGTGATCTCACGCCCAATCATGTCAGTTCCCTTATCTGGTGTGCGTGGCCACGTGTGTGCGCCCCCTGGCATTATATACCCCGTCATAGAAGGAAGATTATAATTAGAATATCATCATCCTGTAACTAATGAGTTAATAGATATAAGCAATAGTTATCAGTAATAGTAGGTTTAGGCACTGTTCATCGGTGAGTAATGCATAAGAATATTGATGCAGTATACAAAACTCCTTGTGGGTGAATCCAACCAGTCCATTCTGAAGGAGATCAGTCCAGGGTGTTCTTTGGAAGGAATGATGCTGAAGCTGAAACTCCAGTACTTTGGCCACCTCATGCGAAGAGTTGACTCATTGGAAAAGACTCTGATGCTGGGAGGGATTGGGGGCAAGAGGAGAAGGGGATGACAGAGGATGAGATGGCTGGATGGCATCACTGACTCGATGGACGTGAGTTTGAGTGAACTCCGGGAGATGGTGATGGTCGGACACGACTGAGCGACTGAACTGAACTGAACTTATGGGTGAATACTTTAAACTTCTGTCCTAAAAAACATGCCCACGTCATTCCAATGTCTGGTCCAAGCTGAAAACTTTAATCTCCTTCCCCTTCATTTTTCATATGAGAAATGAAACAGTTAAGCCTTGGAAGAGATACCAAAATAATAAATACAAAAAAACCTCAGAGAGCCAAACATGTCTCATTATGCAAGGAATTCTTTCCTCCCTCTTAACTGGAGAGTTTTTAAAAAACAAACCTTTTTTGAGTCCTAGCAAGGTATGCCTTACATCAGTTTTCTCAATTCTGAAGTGGTCTATAGACCATTTTGGTCAGTAAAATATTGTGTCTTGCAACATTATTACCCACGGAGTGGAGAGAAAAAGGTATGCAGTTAATGTAAGTACTGGTTATACAATAATGGTTCCTATATTATCTGTCTGATTTTTAAAGAAGTGGTGGTACAGAGGGTGGAATGTGCCATAATATCCCAGAGACCAGCTTTCTGAGGGATTACTGTTTTAGGTAGTGGTTGCAGTTGAGCAAGGGAATGGTAGGGAAAATACGAGAATCTAGGGTTCTCACAGGCTTAAGGGAGGTAATACTGGAATAATTGAAAGGCTTGGAGCTGAAAGACTTGATTCAAGGTGACTTTGGACACACTTAACCTGTCTGAGCCTTAGTTTCCTCTGATGGGACAGGCTAGTTTCATAAGGCTGTTGTGGAAATTAGAGTAATGTATGTGAAAGGACTTTGTAAACTCTGTAATGCTAGGTAAATATAAGGGTCATTACTAGGCTCATTCATTCTGCCAATGAGCTAGAACCTTCTTTGACAGTTGCCAAGTTCAGGGATGTAAAAAGAAGTATTTGAAAGGGGAGGGGAATGGAAGGGTGTACGGGGAGTTTGGAATTAGTAGATGCAAACTGCTATACAGAAAATGGTTAAACAACGAGACATATTGTAAGCACAGGGTACTATAGTCAGCATCCTAGGATAAACCATGGGCTTCCCCGGCAGCTCCGCTGGTAAAGCATCCGCCTGCAATGCCGGAGACCCTGGTCAATTCCTGAGATCAGAGAGCCCCTGGAGAAGGAGGAGGCTACCCACTCAAGTATTCTTGGGCTTCCCTGCTGGCTCAGACGGTTAAGAATCTACCTGCCATGTGGGAGACCTGAGTTCAATCCTTGGGTTGGGAAGATTCTCTGGAGAAGAGAACGGCTATCCACTCCAGTGTTTTTGCCTGGAGAATTCCATGGACAGAGGAGCCTGGTGAGCTACAGACCCTGCGGTAGCAAAGAGTCAGACAGGACTGAGCGACTTTCACTTTCACTTCTCTTTCAAGATAAATCATAATGGAAAAGAATATAAATGTGTGTGTGTGTGTGTGTGTGTATCAGCATCACTTTGCTGTGTAACAGAAGTTAACACAGCATTTTAAATCAACTAGACTTGAATAAAATAAAAAAGAAATGTTTGGCTTTCTTGCAGGTGGGTGATTTTTCACTGAATCGAGGCTGTAGCACGTTTCACCCTGGCTAGACAATCCACGGTGGCTTTTTCGACCAAATAGCTTTCTATTTATTCCCTTGTCCCCAGGGA
>SJYC01099405.1:0-36133 GCA_006408675.1 Madoqua kirkii
CTTTATATATTGTATGCCCATCAACAATAGAGCTGATTGTGGCTCAGATTGTTGAAAAATTCAGACATATTGAAGAAAGTAGGAAAAACCACTAGGCCATTCAGATATGACTTAAATCAGTGGAGGTGATAAATAGATTAGAGGAATTAGATTTGGTAGACAGAGTGCCTGAAGAACTATGGACAGAGGTTCATAACATTGTATGGGAGGCAGTGACCAAAACCATCCAAAGAAAAGGAATGCAAGAAGGCAAAGTGGTTATCCGAGGAGGCTCTACAAATAGGAAAAAAGAGAAGCGCTGCTGCCGCTGCTAAGTCACTTCAGCTGTGTCCCACTCTGTGCGACCCCATAGACGGCAGCCCACCAGGCTCCCCCGCCCCTGGGATTCTCCAGGCAAGAACGCTGGAGTGGGTTGCCATTTCCTTCTCCAATGAAGAGACGTGCAAGGCAAGGGAGATAGGGAAAGATAGACCCAACTGAATGCAGACTTCCAGAGAACAGCAAGGCATATGCCCAAGCCTTTTAAAGCCCCCCTTTGGACACTCTTCTTCTTCCTTTTAAGTTTTTGATTAGCTTCTGGTTTTCCCCAATTGTTATTCACCACCTCAGGCACATTTTTCCCCAGTGCTCTCATTGCCTTAATGGAGGAGAGAATTTGAGGGGGCCTCAGTTCACCATTTCTACTGACATCCTCAAGATTTTTAAGTTTTGATGCAGGGACGAGCTTAGAGAAAATCTGTAGAACATTAAAGTACAATAGAAACATAATGTGAGCCACACATATAAGTTTAAATTTATATTACTATATTTTAAAAGAAAAGAAATAGATAAAATTATTTTATTTTTATAGATGTATAGCTGATTTACAATGTATTAGTTTCAGGTGTACAGCAAAGTGATTCAGTTACATATGTGTGTGTGTGTGTATATGTTCTTTTTCTGATTCTTTTCCCTGATAAGTTATTGCAATATTTTGTAAAATATTGAGTATGGTTCCCTGTGCTATATAATGGTCCTTGTTGCTCATCTATTTTATATATGGTAGTATGTATACGTTAATCCCAAACTAATAATCCCTCCCTCCTCTTTCCCCTTGGTAACCATGTTTGTTTTCTAGGTCTGTGTGTCTGTTGCTATTTTGCATGTAAGTTTCTTTGTACTGTTTCTGTTAGATTCCACATATAAGGGATATCATATGATATTTGTCTTTCTCTGACTGGCTTACTTCATTTAGTATGATAATCTCTGTGTCCACATGTTGCTGAAAATGGCATGATTTCATCTTTTTATGGTTGACTAAGAGTCCATTGTATAAAATATACCACATTTTCTTTATCAATCCATTTGTCCAACTGATGGAATCGTACATTGTTCCTATAGTCTGGCTATTGTAAATAGCGCTGCAGAGAACACTGGGATGCGTGTATCTTTTCAAATTGTGTTTTTCCCCATATGTATGCCTAGGAGTCGGAATGCTGGATCATATGGTAGCCCTGCCTTTAGTTTTTCTACACAGTGACTGTACCAATTTACATTCCCACCAAGAGTGTGGGAGGGCTCCTTTTTCTTTACACCTTCTCCAGCATTTACTGTTCATAGACTTTTTGATGATGGACATTCTGACTGGTGTGAGGTGACACCTCACTGTGGTCTTGGCTTGCGTTTCTCTAATAATGGGTGATGCTGAGCGTCTTTCATGTGCCTGTTAGCTATCTGTATGCCTTCTGTAGGAAAGTGTCTGTTTAGATCTTCTGCCCATTTTTTTCATTGGGTTGTTTGCTTTTGTGATGTTGAACTGTGGCTAATCTAAATTGAGATGTGCTCTAAAATAGATTAATCTCTAAAATATGCAAACAGCTCATACAGGTGAAATTATCTGAGTAATATGTTTTATTTAACTTAATATATATGAATATATTATTATTTTAATATATAATCAATAGAAAGCATCAGAGGTCTCTCATACATTCTTTTTTCATACTAAGGCTTCAAAACCTACTTAAGCACATCTCAGTTCATATTAGCCACATTTTAAGTGCCAAGAGCCACATGTCCTACTGGCTACTATATTGGAAGACATAGTTTTAGAGCAAGGAGTCCTGACCCAAGGGTTCATAAACGGATGGAACTTAGATGAGAAGAGAATTTATTTTTATTTTCACTAACCTCCAATGAACTTTAGCATTTACTTCAGTGATAAATACAAGCAATAAACAGCCACATTAGTAGTACCTGGGATTTTTGTCGTTGCCATAGATTGGGTTCTCCCAGGAAAACTGACTCCGAGATGGAGATATGGCTCTAAGACGTTTACTGGGGTCTGTCCTTGGGTCAATACTTGTAGAGAAGTGAAAGCCCCAGGACTGGGCCGAAGTCGGGCTGTGATGTAGCCACAGTAAAGGTCGCGGGTGATCCTACAGTAAGTTCTGGAGCTAGAATAGCCCTATACAGTTGTCCTGAGTTGACATCCCACATATTCACTCATCTCTACCTTGGAATTATAACGGTATTGGTATTGGACCTACTGCCCTTATATGCACATCGGGTTTTTAAAGTATTGTGATAATCACATTTCAATATAATTGGTTTTCATTGCAATCTCATTTTATGCATTTACAAACATTCTAGAAAGAAGTCCACAGGCTTGCCAAACTGCCAGAAAGGATCCATGGGCACACAAAGTTAAGAACCCTGCTATGGTCCTGGGCAGAGCAGGCCTGCATGAAGCTCTCTAGACAGCATTGCACCTGTCTCTTATACACATCTTCCACTCACTTTGAGCTTAATTCACTGTTATTTTCTTTATTTTTTTTACTAGATATTATAAAGTACTATACTAATCTATATTTCGTTCTACAACTATGTAAAGTTTGTGTTCCCATATCATTTTGCCAACCCTTAAAGTGAAAGTTTGGTTGGTTAGATATTTCTTCTAACATAGGTATTTACTTTTATAAATTTCACTCTATGCACCGATTTAGCTTCATCCCATAAGTTCTGGTGTGCTGCGATTTTATTTACATTCATCTCAAAATATTTTCTAATTTCTCCTCTGATTTCCTCTTGATCCATGGATTATTTAGGAGTGTGTGTTCTTTAATTTTCACATATTTTACAAATATCCTTCTATGTTTGGTTTTCGTTTTTCTTTTCTTCATTTTTAGCTTTAATATGTTCTTTTTCTGATTCTTTTCCCTGATAAGTTATTGCAATATTTTGTAAAATATTGAGTATGGTTCCCTGTGCTATATAATGGTCCTTGTTGCTCATCTATTTTATATATGGTAGTATGTATATGTTAATCCCAAACTAATAATCCCTCCCTCCTCTTTCCCCTTGGTAACCATGTTTGTTTTCTAGGTCTGTGTGTCTGTTGCTATTTTGCATGTAAGTTTCTTTGTACTGTTTCTGTTAGATTCCACATATAAGGGATATCATATGATATTTGTCTTTCTCTGACTGGCTTACTTCATTTAGTATGATAATCTCTGTGTCCACATGTTGCTGAAAATGGCATGATTTCATCTTTTTATGGTTGACTAAGAGTCCATTGTATAAAATATACCACATTTTCTTTATCAATCCATTTGTCCAACTGATGGAATCGTACATTGTTCCTATAGTCTGGCTATTGTAAATAGCGCTGCAGAGAACACTGGGATGCGTGTATCTTTTCAAATTGTGTTTTTCCCCATATGTATGCCTAGGAGTCGGAATGCTGGATCATATGGTAGCCCTGCCTTTAGTTTTTCTACACAGTGACTGTACCAATTTACATTCCCACCAAGAGTGTGGGAGGGCTCCTTTTTCTTTACACCTTCTCCAGCATTTACTGTTCATAGACTTTTTGATGATGGACATTCTGACTGGTGTGAGGTGACACCTCACTGTGGTCTTGGCTTGCGTTTCTCTAATAATGGGTGATGCTGAGCGTCTTTCATGTGCCTGTTAGCTATCTGTATGCCTTCTGTAGGAAAGTGTCTGTTTAGATCTTCTGCCCATTTTTTTCATTGGGTTGTTTGCTTTTGTGATGTTGAACTGTGGCTAATCTAAATTGAGATGTGCTCTAAAATAGATTAATCTCTAAAATATGCAAACAGCTCATACAGGTGAAATTATCTGAGTAATATGTTTTATTTAACTTAATATATATGAATATATTATTATTTTAATATATAATCAATAGAAAGCATCAGAGGTCTCTCATACATTCTTTTTTCATACTAAGGCTTCAAAACCTACTTAAGCACATCTCAGTTCATATTAGCCACATTTTAAGTGCCAAGAGCCACATGTCCTACTGGCTACTATATTGGAAGACATAGTTTTAGAGCAAGGAGTCCTGACCCAAGGGTTCATAAACGGATGGAACTTAGATGAGAAGAGAATTTATTTTTATTTTCACTAACCTCCAATGAACTTTAGCATTTACTTCAGTGATAAATACAAGCAATAAACAGCCACATTAGTAGTACCTGGGATTTTTGTCGTTGCCATAGATTGGGTTCTCCAGGAAAATAGCCACATTTTAAGTGCCAAGAGCCACATGTCCTACTGGCTACTATATTGGAAGACATAGTTTTAGAGCAAGGAGTCCTGACCCAAGGGTTCATAAACGGATGGAACTTAGATGAGAAGAGAATTTATTTTTATTTTCACTAACCTCCAATGAACTTTAGCATTTACTTCAGTGATAAATACAAGCAATAAACAGCCACATTAGTAGTACCTGGGATTTTTGTCGTTGCCATAGATTGGGTTCTCCCAGGAAAACTGACTCCGAGATGGAGATATGGCTCTAAGACGTTTACTGGGGTCTGTCCTTGGGTCAGTACTTGTAGAGAAGTGAAAGCCCCAGGACTGGGCCGAAGTCGGGCTGTGATGCAGCCACAGTAAAGGTCGCGGGTGAGCCTACAGTAAGTTCTGGAGCTAGAATAGCCCTATACAGTTGTCCTGAGTTGACATCCCACATATTCACTCATCTCTACCTTGGAATTATAACGGTATTGGTATTGGACCTACTGCCCTTATATGCACATCGGGTTTTTAAAGTATTGTGATAACTGCATTTCAATATAATTGGTTTTCATTGCAATCTCATTTTATGCATTTACAAACATTCTAGAAAGAAGTCCACAGGCTTGCCAAACTGCCAGAAAGGATCCATGGGCACACAAAGTTAAGAACCCTGCTATGGTCCTGGGCAGAGCAGGCCTGCATGAAGCTCTCTAGACAGCATTGCACCTGTCTCTTATACACATCTTCCACTCACTTTGAGCTTAATTCACTGTTATTTTCTTTATTTTTTTTACTAGATATTATAAAGTACTATACTAATCTATATTTCGTTCTACAACTATGTAAAGTTTGTGTTCCCATATCATTTTGCCAACCCTTAAAGTGAAAGTTTGGTTGGTTAGATATTTCTTCTAACATAGGTATTTACTTTTATAAATTTCACTCTATGCACCGATTTAGCTTCATCCCATAAGTTCTGGTGTGCTGCGATTTTATTTACATTCATCTCAAAATATTTTCTAATTTCTCCTCTGATTTCCTCTATTTAGTGTTTTATCATGGTTCTTCCTGAAAGGATCTCCGGTCATCCAACGAAGAAAGCCACGTTGTGAAGATTGAAAAACCCAGTGAAAAGGATGCAAGAAGAGAAAGTGGGGCAGCCCTTCGGGGCTCTGCAGGCCAAGGGAACATCGGTCTCTTCCAAGCAATGGGCTATCTCACTGGCGAGATGAAGGAGTACAGGAGCTGGCTGAAAGGTAGGCAGGTGTCCAGGGACAAGCAGCCAGGCCAGGCCAGGGAGCCGGCACTCCCCCTGGCTTGGACTGGGGAAGCTGCTCCCTCACTTACCCACGGCAGGTCCCGGCCCCAAGCTGGCTCCGGTGAGCATAATGTATCCTACCATCTGAACTGCCGTGATTTCAGAATTCAGTGCATTTCACTGATTTCAGCTCTTTGCCAGAGCTTCACTCCTACCTGGAATAGATATAGGGCAACCACAGTAGCGACATGTAAGCCATTTTCTAACAAACTAAATGGTCATTCCTTCACTTATTCCACAGTCATTTTTTTATGTGCCAAGAAAATGTTGGCCTCACCCTCTCCAGTGTTGCAGGTTCTTTCCTTATAACATCATTCATCTGCCAGTTTCCCTTAAGTAATGTTGCAACAAATACCCCCACCCTCCTCTCCCTCACCTGCCGCCCACTTGTATAGGTTGTCCTGGAAACCAAACCAGAGAATGAGACAGAACATATGTCAATCTTCAGTGTCAATGCATAACTCAATGCTAATTTCACAGCTGGGCTAAAATCGTTTCTTTCCCAGCTTTTTTTTTTTTTCCCTCCAGACCAGTTTCTTTCCTGCTCAGATACCAGCCCTCAACTGAGCCATAGAGTTCTACACAAAAAGGGTTTCCTTCCCTCCCCACCTCTTCCTTTGGACCAATAAATTTCCCTTGGAATGTTCCTTGGGCTTCCTTGCCAACCAAGCTGATGGCTGGAACAGCATTAAATTGGTCTCAGCATGGCACTCAAAACTGGCAGCCACTGTGGACTGACTGCCAGGGACTCAGAGGCTCAGGCTGGGCACCCGGAGGACTGAGAGATGCCCCCACTAGTGCGGCCCTGTCTGCTTGGTTGCCACACCAACCAGCGGCCCGGCAGGGAAGCGCAGGCTCAGTCCTGCTGATGACTCTGCCTATCTCTTTCAGATAAACCCCTGGCCTTCCAGTTCACAGACTGGGTTCTGAGGGGCGCCGCTCAGGTGATGTTCGCCAACAACCCTCTCAGCGGGTTCGTCATCTTCATAGGGCTCCTGATCCAGAATCCCTGGTGGACAATTACGGGAGGTCTGGGGACTGTGGTGTCAACCTTAACTGCCCTCATCCTGAGCCAGGACAGGTGAGTTCCTCTCTATGGGGGCCTTGGTTTTTCAGAGTAGAAAGGTGGAGAAGCAATTACTTGAGTGACCAGCCACCTAGTATCAGCCAACCAGTTTCCTGAGAATCACCTTTGAACATGTCACTGGAGTTCTTCACACAGTGTGCTCACAGCAAGTGACAGCGCCAGGCTCCATTTGACTGTAGAGCCTTCTGGAAACATTCCCTCAAAGGCAGGTGCAGCTGTTCTTCCTTCATGGAGCCTCCAATGCAGTTGAGGGAAATACAACTAACAGATAAGAAATGTCTCTGAATCATACTAAGCAGTACACATACTAGAGAGTTCAGGGCAGGCAGACATCTCTACATGCTGGGAAGGTTAGAGAGGGCAGCCATGAACCAGCAGCGCTGATGTGGGAGAGTGGAAGGCCAGTGGGCAAGAGGGTAGTGCCGGGGTGGTTTGGAGAAGGGAACAAACAGGAGCTGGGGAGCACAGTGGCAGGTGGGGGGAGCAGCCAGTTCTGCACCAGGGGCCACAAATTCCAGTAACAATAAGTAGCATTTTATTGAACTGACCTTTGCCATAAGTTATGGTTCCCAAACTTTCCTGATGGCCAGAATCACCTGGAGTGATTGCTAAGAAATGCAGTTTCTCACTTCCTGCCCATTTTCCCTCCTTCCCAGAGATGTTCCCTTTCAGCAGATCTGGATATGAGGGTGGTGTTTTCAATAAGATTCTCCTGGGTGCTTCTGATGATGAGAGAGGTTTAGGAATGCCCATGTCCTCGATTTTTTTTTAATTTGGAGTCACAAATCCATTCATATATCATGAATGCTCAGCAGCATTAAAAAGTTTTTTCTAAATTAAAATAACAGAATAAAATAAAACAGATTAGAGTGATCCATACACAGTTGATCCATACACAGTAAAGATAAAATATTTTGTGAAATTTTTGTTTTAATCACGATATGTGTGTGTGAGAGAGAGAGAGGAACTGGGTCATACTATGAAATACATTCCTTCCTTACTGTGGAGTACTGTCAAAAAGATTGAAAAACACCTTCTTGCCTTGTTACCTGTGGTTCTTCCTGTGACTTCACAAGCAGACAGTGAAGGTAAAAGCATTCACATTTTGCAAGTGAGAAGAAGGAGGCTGGGAGTTGCTCCCGGACGGTGCCATGGCCAGTGGGCAGCAGGGCTCAGATTTAGACCCGTGGCTGCTCCCGCTGGCACATGGACAGAGTGGACAGCAGAGCCAGAGGCCCCTGGTGACCCCAGAGCCTGGGGAATGATCCAGGCTGCTTGTGTTGCAGCCAGTGCCACACTCCTCCAGCCATCCGACATTCCAGCTGCACCAAGACACACGCCAGCTTTAAGCTCGAAGGCCATCCCAGGTCAGATGGATGAGAGGCTGCATTCTTTGGGGTGAAGTTCTGGCGAGTGACGGGAGAAATGCACTCCAGCCAGGAGCTGTGTCTTGGCTTCTAGAGCTGGGCTCCCCATTCCTTGCTGCCACTTACCCAAAGCCTCCCAGCGGCAGACACATAACTGGCCTCTGAAAGGATCAGCTCTTGTCCTTTCTGCTCCATCGCTGTTTGCCAAAAATCCCCTGTGATGAATTCCGTGTAGCCAACCTACAGGTCCTCTTCAAGAAGCCCAGGTTCCTTCCTGATCTGACAGTTTGATTCTCCCCCTTCCCTGCTGACATAATCCACTGGAAAACTTGCCAAGTCATTCAAAGAGTTGCTCCATGGATTTTTTTGCTCCCAATTTTACAAGGGAAACACACACCTTGCCTGCCTAATCTTCCCAAATGTCCTGATTAAGAATCTAAGACAAGAGTGCATTAGATTAAAAACCCAGTCCCTCAGCCGGATTCCAAAGCCTTCTCTGACAGGCCTCATCCAACCTACTACCCAACATCACACTCTTCCCAGCTGAGAACTTTTGCTTCTGCCTATCTAATCTTGTTGTTGTCATTCAGTCACTAAAGTCATTTCTGACTCTCTGTGACCCCATGGACTGTAGCACACCAGGGGCCTCTGTCCTTCACTGTCTCCCAGGGTTTGCTCAAATTCATGTCCACTGAGTTGGTGATGCTATCTAACCATCTCATCCTCTGTCACCCCCTTCTCCTTTTGCCCTCAGTCTTTCCCAGCATGAGGGTCTTTTCCAGTGAGTCAGCTCTTTGAATCAGATGGCCAAAGCACTGGATCTTCAGATTCAACACCAGTCCTGCCAATGAATATTCAGGGTTGATCTCCTTTAGGACTGACTGGTTTGATCTCTTCACAGTCCGAGGGTCTTTGGTGCTTTGTCTTCTTTACATCTGTACATGACTACTGGAAACACCACAGTTTTGACTATATGGACCTCTGTTGCAAGCTGATTTCTCTGCTCTTTAATAGGTTTGTCATATCTTTCCTTCTAGCAAGCAAGCTTCTTTTCATTTCATGGCTGCAGTCATGAAAGTGATTGGAAAGAGCAGCCCACAGTGATTTTGGAGCCCAAGAAAATAAAATCTTACACTGCTTCTACTTTTTCCCCTTCTATTTGCCACAAAGTGATGGAACCAGATGCCATGATCTTAGTTTTTTGAATGCTGAGCTTTAAGCCAGCCTTTTCACTCTCCTCTTTCACCCTTATCAAGAAGCTCTTTAGTTCCTCTTCACTTTCTGCCATTCGAGTGGTATCATCTGCATATCTGAGGTTGTTGATATTTCTACCAGCAGTCTTAATTTCAGCTTGTGATTTGCCCAGCCCAGCATTTCACATGATGTACTCTGCATATAGGTTAAATAAGCAAGGTGACAATATACATACTTGTCATTCTCCTTTCCCAATTTTGAACCAGTCAATTTTCCATATCCAGTTCTGTTTCTTCTTGACCCTCATACAGGTTTCTCAGGAGACAAGTAAGGTGGTCTAGTACTCCCATCTCTTTAAGAATTCTTCATATTTTGTTGTGATCCATAGTCAAAGTCTTTAGCATAATCAATGAAGCAGAAGTAGATGTTTTTCTGGCACTCCCTTGCTTTCTTCATGATCCACTGAATGTTGGCAATTTGATCTCTGATTCCTCTGCCTTTTCTAAATCCAACCTGTACATCTGGAAGTTCTCAGTCAACATACTGCTGAAGCCTAGCTTAGAGGATTTTGAGCATAGCCATCCTAGCCTGTGAAGCGAGCACCATAGCACAGCAGTGGGAACATTCTGTGGTGTTGCCCTTTGGGCTTGGAATGAAAACTGACCTCTTTCAGTCCTGTGGCCTCAGCTGACTTTTCCAAATTTGCTGGCATACTTAGTGCAGCACTTTAATAGCATCATCTTTTAGTATTTTGAACAGCTCAGCTAGAATTCCATCACTTCCAGTAGCTCAGCCTCTTGATAAAAGTGAAAGAGGAGAGTGAAAAAGTTGGCTTAAAGCTCAACATTCAGAAAATGAAGATCATGGCATCCAGTCCCATCACTTCATGGGAAATAGATGGGGAAACAGGGGAAACAGTGCCAGACTTTATTTCTCTGGGCTCCAAAATCACTGCAGATGATGACTGCCGCCATGAAATTAAAAGATGCTTACTCCTTGGAAGAAAAGTTATGACCAACCTAGACAGTATATTCAAAAGCAGAGACATTACTTTGACAACTAAGGTCCGTCTAGTCAAGGCTATGGTTTTTCCAGTGGTCATGTATGGATGTGAGAGTTGGACTGTGAAGAAGGCTGAGCACTGAAGAATTGATGCTTTTGAACTGTGGTGTTGGAGAAGGCTCTTGAGAGTCCCTTGGACTGCAAGGAGATCCAGCCAGTCCATTCTGAAGGAGATCAGTCCTAGGATTTCTTTGAAAGGAATGATACTGAAGCTGAAACTCCAGTACTTTGGCCACATCATGCGAAGAGTTGACTCATTGGAAAAGACTCTAATGCTGGGAGGGATTGGGGGCAGGAGGAGAAGGGGACAACAGAGGATGGGATGGCTGGATGCCATCATTGACTCGGACGTGAGTCTGGGTGAACTCCGGGAGTTGGTGATGGACAAGGAGGCCTGGTGTGCTGTGATTCATGGGGTTGCAAAGAGTCAGACATGACTGAGTGACTGAACCGAACTGTTCTTAGTTCTTCCTAAGGCCCACTTGGCTTCACACTCCAGAATGTTTGGCTCTAGGTGAGTGACCACACCGTCATGGTTATCCAGATCAGTAAGATCTTCCTTCTGTAGTTCTGCTGCGTATTCTTGCCACCTGTTGTGAATTTCTTCTACTTCTGTTAGGTCCTCCTTTGTGGTGCCCTTCCTTATATGAAATATTTCCTGATATCTCCAGTTCTCTTGAAGAAATCTCCAGTCTTTCCCATTCTATTGTTTTCCTCTGTTTCTTTGCATTGTTCATTTGCAAAGCCCTTCTTATCTCTCCTTGGTGTTCTCTGGAACTCTGCATTCAGTTTGGTATATCTTTCCCTATCTCCCTTGTCTTTTGCTTCTCTTCTTTTTTCAGCTGTTTGTAAAGCCTCCTCAGACAGCCACTTTGCCTTCTTGCATTTCTTTTTCTTAGGGATGGTTTTGGTCACTGCCTCCTGAATGATGTTACAAACCTCTGTTCATAGTTCTTCAGACACTCTGTCTACCAGATCTAGTCCCTAGAATCTATTTCTCACCTCCATTGTAAAATCTAATTCTACCTACTGAAAATCCCTCCTCCTCCAGGGAGCCACCCCTGACTCTCCCAGTGCTCTCTGAACCCTCCTTTCTCTTTGAACAATCACAGAATATACCCCCATACCATATGGGATGGTTCTCTGCTTTCTGAGTCTGCTCTCACTGCCCATGTTGAGAACAAGAATTCCATCTCAGACATTCCATATTCCACTACAGTGTCCAGCAAAGACTCCAAGTTCACTTCCGGAAGGTCAGTGATATGTTCTACATTAAGGCTGAAAGCTCTAAGCACCCTACATGACATCCATATACACATCATTCCGAGAAGCCCCAACTTCTCCGTGGTCCCCAAAAAACCACTGATGTAGCTGCATAGCCTAGTCATGACCTCCACCGCTCCCCTCCACAATGCCTACCGGCCCATCCCCACTCCCCCCACACCCCTTCTCCCTGTCCACCTCTCCTTCTTCCCTGCTCACTCCCAGTCCTCACTTCTCCTACCCCACCTCTACTAGTCCAGGAAGGCACTTTACTACTGCAGCCTCAAGTTCAGCAGCACTGATGCCACAGAGTCCTGGAGGAATGTGGTTCTAGTGAAGGTCTTTGGGAGCATTGAGATTGAACCTGATTTTATATTTTTGATGGTCAAAGTAGAGATGTAAGGTGATGGGTTTCCTTTTGACAATCAAACCAGAAGCCACCAACGTTTTGGTGCAGAAGGATCCAGAGAGAGGACTTGACATGCGGAAGGGCAACTGTGGAGGCAGCCCTTCGATGCCCCCCTAGTTTTATCTCCCCTGAGTTCCTTTATCTGATTCCTGCTGTTCCTACACACCCTCCTGCCAATATGGGTCAAAGGTCTCTGCTCAGTTTTCCCAAATTAGCTGTTTATTAAAATTAAATGAGGACTAAATTCTAACATGGAACAGAAATGAGAAAATACAGAGAACATGCAAACACCCTTAAAGATAATGATTTTTTTCCCAAAAACATGGGTTTCTAGTCCTGAGGAGATTCGAATGCCAATGGTCTTTCCTCTTGCCCTGTTATTTCTCAGCCCCGTGCCTGCTCCCAGGAGCAGCTAAATACTAGCTGTCCTGAATCCTATACAAGTGTCCCCACATAAGTGCCCCATGTTCAGCTTCTCTTGTTGGAAACTAGATACGCTTGCCCACACTCTCCCCTGCCCCCTACCCCCCTAATCTAGCTAAGCTGATCTCCTGCTCACTCCACAACTGGAGGTCCCCCTGTTCTAGACCTAAGCTGGCCTCTGCCAGGCAGGAGCCTCCTCTGGTCAGAGCACCCTTCCTCCATCACAGGACATGATGCTTCCAGATGCCTCGGCCTGTGAAACAGTCAGTACCTGGTAGGATTTAACATGCACTCACATCTATTCAACAACTCCTTGTACAGACACTGTTGACTGCTGTTGACACTCATGTCAGATGAGTGTTGGCCCCATGAAGCTTTCAGTGGAGGGCAGTGGAGATCACAGCACAAAATCTCATTTTCTGTGGGGGCTTTGCAATGCTATTTGCCCAGTCTCATCCCTTGCCCAGCAGAGCAATGAGAAGGGTCAAGGGCAGAGTTCACTCAGATCAGGGAGAGTTTGGGTGCACACAGGCATCTCTGATGAAGCAGAAGGAAGCAAAGCTTGGATTCTAGGGCACCTCTGGTCCTCCTGCCATGGAGGCAAGTGGGCCTCACAGAGGACACCCCTCATCAATTCTGGGGACAACCTCAAACAGGAGAAAGCACCCAACGTCAGAAAGTCACAGTGTCACACAGCACAGTCAGAACACACGCTCTCATCCCTGCCTCCCTTCTTCTTCCTCCTGCCTTGTCTCTTTCACACACGCATGTGCACATACACACACATACACCTTCCTGGTGTCAGGTTTCTATTGGATTTCCCTCTATATCAAGGAGCCTAGACTGCCCTGACTTGCAAAGGAGATCTCATACACAAAGTGCATCATTTAATGACAGATCAATGAGAGTGATCACGTGTGTGTGTGTGTGTGTGTGTGTGTGTGTGTATGTGTGATCTAGAAAGATACTAGCAGCAGGGTGACTACCCAATATTCATCAAGTGAGCTGATTTTTTCCTGTGAGCACCAGGAATGGGCCAAGTGAGTGCCCCCAAATTTACACGGTAACTGTGTTTTCACCCCCAGGGCCGCCATCGCCTCAGGTCTGCACGGGTACAATGGGATGCTGGTGGGAATGCTGATAGCCGTCTTCTCTGAGAAGTTAGACTATTACTGGTGGCTTCTGCTTCCTGTGACCCTCACAGCCATGTCCTGGTGAGGCACCTCCTTCCTTCTGCTCCCACACCTACAGGGACCCAAGGCCTTGTGTCTGACACTGGCATGGGGCCCAGTGTCTTCTTCAAAGGCTGGCTTGTCTCCTAAGGGCCCAGGAGTTCAGCTGTAACTGAATGGGGGAACTTAATGTGCTGAAATGAGGGGGTCATTTTGAGTTGGGAATAATAGGGACCTTTCAAAGGCCAAACGCTGCACTTTTTTAATATTGGATATTTCTTTACTGTTATGGCTGTGTGGTCTTTGCTGCACGCAGGTCTCTACAGGTGTGGCGAGTGGGGCCACCCTTCCTTGCCATACGTGGGCCTCCCCTGTGGTGGCTTTTCCTGTCGTAGAGTAGGCTCCAGAATGCATGGGCCCAGCAGTCGTAGCACAGGCTCAGTTGCCCCACAGCACGTGAAATCATCCCAGACCCGGGATTGAACCCATGTTCCCCGCCTTGGCAGGTGAATTCTTAACCACTGGACCACCAGGAAGTCCACCACATAGGTTTTACTGTGCTGATAAACTCCTCTTTATGATAGGCTTGCTAATGAGGGCTAACACTTACCAAGTATTTTCTAAGTGTCTGGCATAGTGCTATGCAAGGGAGGACTATTGTTGTCCCCAGTTTACAGAAGGGAAGGGAAGTCATGCAGAGGCAGCGTAACCTACCCCAGATGATAAACCCAGAGTCCACACTGTTCACCTCCAGGCTACATGGGAATCACCTGTGCAGCGGCCTAACCAAGACCCAAAAGCTGACATTTCACTTCTAACAGAATCAGAGCGCTTGCTTGGAACAAAATGTCTCTGTTTAAAGCATAGAATCTTTCAACAAGAAGCATCAGTTGAGGTCTTGTTGTGTGATCGCCTCATTTTTTCAAAATAAAAAAGTCAAGATGAAGGGTGTTAGGAACAAATAGGCCTTTACACACATGATGCCCAGATCACTTGAATCTGTGGTGAGTCCGTAGCATCACTTCCCCTGCCGCTGGTCACACCCACCGCCACGCAGTGACTGAAAGCCTCAGGGGAGCCTGTGTCCCCCAGCCCCTGAGCTCTACAACTCTCCGACATGCCGTCTGATTTTTAACATCTTTCTCTGGTTTCAAAGTCGAGAGTTACTAAAACCCGTTAGTTTAATTTAGTTTAAGTGCTATTCCAGCACTTTTTAGTAGTGTTTGCAAATAAATTAAGACATTAAGCATTCTGGGCAATTTACATTTCTTCTTAGGATTTCCTCTTTAATGTATCAAGACAAAATGCTAAGGCAGTCATTTCTGTGGTGATTTCCTTAATGCCCCCACATGTCACGCCGCAGAAGAGGGAGGGCCTGTCTTCATTTGCATCCATTTGGTTTATAGCTGCAGAGATTAAGCCCCTACGCCACGGAGCACTGGTGCCAGTGTGTCTACAATGCCCTCGCCCTACCCTCACTTCCCAATTTAAAATGAAAAAAATAATAATAATAATTGAGCACCTCTACCCTGGCACTTCACTAATCCATTCATGCAGTCCTAGAACCAGTCCACAGGACAGAGCCTAGTAGTGGCAGAGTTACCCAGCAAACTACAGTTTCCTGAGGGCCTTCATTATCCAGGGACTATTCTAAATGGTGGGGACAGCTGTGACCAAGAGAAGGTCTGCGTCCTCTGGGAGCTTACATTCTTCTTGGCAAAGAAAGAAAGAAATTCATAAATTGTTCATTAAAAAAACCCTTTCAAGATGTGGTAAGTGCTTCAAGGAAAGCAAAATGGGGCAAATGGGAAGGAGTGGTCCAGATTTGCATGGTCAGGGAAGGCCACTTTGCAGAGGGGATATTTAAACAGTCATCTAAACGACAAGAGTGTACCTGCCATTTGAAGTGGCAGACAGAACCAGCAGCATGTGAAAAAATTCCAACTAAAAAAGCATGATGTGTTCAAGAAATAAGGCCAGTGGGGCTGAAGCCCAGTGAATAAAGCAGAGGTGGCAGGAGGCGAGGGCAGAAGTGATGAGGGCCTTGTCCCATGCCCCACGTGACTCCAGGGAGCCTTTTTATGAATTGAAATATTGTTGCTGTACAATGTTATATAAGTTACAGGTGTGCAATGTAGTGATTCATAATTTTTAAAGATTATATTCCATTTATAAATATTATAAGATGTTAGTTATATTCCCTGTGTTGCAAATATATCCTTGCAGCTTACTTTGTACCTAATAGTTTCTACCTCTCCAGTAAGCCTTTCGATTTTTACTACAGCTGTGGTGAGAAGCAGTTAAAGGGCTTTAAGCAGGCGAGTGGAAGGGTGTGGATAAATTTAAACAAATCTCTCTCCTTGCAGGGTAGAGTGGATTCTAGCTGGAACAGGCATGGATACTGGAGGCGTAGTTAGGAGTCTACTGCAATAACCCACAGAGGACAGAAATGTTTTGACTAGACCATGTCCATGAAGGCGATAAGAAGTGGCTAGGCTTAGGGTGTATTTTAAGGACGGTGAAGGCAACAGGATATTCTGGAAGGCTGTGGAGCGTGATGAGGCAGGGAGGAAAGAAGACCAGTGTGCTCCTATAATTTGCCCGATAACTTGGGCTGATGGAAAAGGCAAGGAGAAAAAGCAAGCTGGTGGTGGGAGACAGGACACAAATTAAGAGTTCTGTTTGGACACATTAAACTTCAGTCTTTCTTCTGAGCAGAGATGCTGAGAAAGACATTGGATGTGCAAATCTGCAACTTAGTGATCTGGTCAAGATTAGAAAATAGTAGCATAGAGAAGATACTTCATCCTGGAGACTAAAGACAGTCACGCAGAAAGAGAGGGTTCAAACAGAGAAGACCCAAGACAGAACTGTAGGATCCTCCAGCATTTAGATGTCTGGCAGAAGAGGGGGAGAACTGCCAAAGGGAACTTGAGGAGTGCCTGCAGGAGCAACGAAGTGCGGTGTCGTAGTAGCCCTGACAGAAGGGTCTCAATCCCTGATGGAAGGGTTGAGGATCCAACTGTCAAATGAAAGGGGCAGAGACTGACCATGGATTCGGCGAGAGAGATGGCATCTGTGAGCTGACCAAGAGCCATTTCCATGGTGGGAGTGGGTTCAGTACAGAGGGGAAAGAGAAAGACTGGGGACAGCAAAGACAGACTTGTCTTGAGTGTTGCTGTGCAGGAGGCAGAAAAATGGGACAATAGCTGGAGCAGAAATCAGGTTAAAGGGGGAAGATTTTTATGTTAGAAGGCACTAGAGCACTTTGGCCTTCCCAGGTGGCTCAGTGGTAAAAAATTCAGCTGCAATGCAGGAGCCCAGGAAATCGGAGTTGGGTCCCTGGGGAAGGAAGATCCCCTGGAGTAGGAAGTGGCAACCCACGCCAGTATTCTTGCCTGGAAAATCCCACGGACAGAGGAGCCTGGGGCGGGCTACAGTCCATGGGGTCGCAAAGAGCTGGACACGACTGAGCGAGTGAGCACCACACACTAGAGCACGTTGTGCATTTATGAGGGTGACCTGGAGAAAAAGGAGAGGCCGAAGCTGCAAGAGAAAGGACAGAACTGCAGGCACCAAGGCTGTGAGACAGGCTGGATCCTAAGTGCAGGAAAAAGGATTAGCCTGACACTCCATTATGTGAAAAGGCAGAGAGGCAGAGTGTGTGAGAACGAAGCAGTTGGACTATGAATCTTAAGGTCAGGAAGATGAGGCCTTGCTCATCATGTCATTGCTGTTTTCTTAATGAAGTAAAGCAAGGTGGTTAGTGAAACTAAAGGGAGACAGAAAGCAAAGATTTGATGAGAAAGGAGAAAATGTGAAATAGTTGTCTCAGCAAATTGGAAAGTTAATTTGCTAGGGATCTATAGGAGGGATTAGGGCAGGCTTAAATGCCTGTTTGAGACTGATCATCCTTAATTAAAAGTTACCCAACCAACCGCATCACATGAGTTCAAGTTTGGCCCTGCAGCTGTGCACCTGTGCACCTGTGGGAGGCATAGGGCATTGGATGCCAGCGATGGTCCTTTCAGAAGAAACTGAGATGAGGCAAGGTAAATTTCCTAGTGCTACTCACTCAGCCTTTAAGTGTAGGAGTTAGGATATGCACCTTAGTCCCTCTTTCTCCAAAATCCGTGCTCTCTACAAGGAACATGAAAAGAAGACAGAGGACACAGTCAACTGAAGGTTTCCTTTTCACATGCTGGTTCCCAAAATAGTTCCAAGCACTTCAGCTGAATTCAAGCCTGTGAGTTTCCTATGTCCATAGCAGCCAGCCTCCCCCTAGAAGGTTATTTAAAGCATATATTCTAAATGTCATCACAGCCCAGGATAGATCATGATGTACCTTGTAATGATCCAAAGGCAACACATGCCATTTTGTAAGGATTAGATTTTGTTTTCTTGGTTTAAGAAACAAAGAAATGTGTAAATTATTTTATAAAGTTTCCTACTGAAAACAAGTTATAAGACTTTTAAATTTTGCTTCCCAAAGATGTAGACTTATATTAACACTGGCTTACATCCAGTCCCAGGTCAGTGGACCACTAGATTCTCAAGGGAGACAGGAATGACTGTGTCAAGGAAAGGGGAACAGTGAGTGGCCCAGTGACCAACACGGACTAGACAGTGTAGACCCAAGACTGATCACAGCAATTAATCTTTTCTCTCTTTCATCTCCAGCCCTGTTTTTTCTAGTGCTTTGAGTTCTATCTTCAGCAAGTGGGACCTCCCTGTCTTCACACTGCCCTTCAACTTTGCCGTGACCCTGTACCTGGCAGCCACCGGCCATTACAACCTCTTCTTCCCCACGACGCTGGTGGAGCCTGTGTCTTCAGTGCCCAACATCACCTGGTCGGAGATTGAGATGCCCTTGGTAAGTCACCAATGGCAGGTGTGGGGGGGCCTGTTTCCACTGCAGCCATCTCAGTCACCACTTTGTGGATTACTCAGGCTCTCAGCTTCTCTGCACCTCCAGTAAATGATGCATCTTAGCAGAGAGGAGCATGGGAAGGGGTCACTGCCACCTCCATATCTTCTCTCCTCTCCGTAACCCCCTACTGGAGACCTTACATGTGCCAGGCTTGTCATCAGACACTGAGCATACATGGAAAACAGGACAACATCCCTGCCTTCAAGACACCTACAATCTGCCCAGGGCAACAGATGATAAAAAAGAGTACAGATAAGGGTTAGGCTGGCAATACAGAATGGTGGCTTTGAGGGGAAAATATTAAACAAGATAAATAGGTAGGTGGAGGGTCACGGTACTGAAATAAAATTTAAAATTAGGAATTTAAAGATATTAGCAATAGGAGAATTTCCTGGATGTTCAGTGATTAAGACTCCAAGCTTTCACTGGCAAGAGCCCAGGTTTGATCCCTGGTTAGGGAACTAAGATCCCACAAGCCACAAGGCATGCCCCTCGCCCCCGCCAAAAAAAAGATATTATCAATAGAAGATGGGGGTAAATTTTTGTGTATTTTCCATATCAGTGGCTCTCAAGCAGGAGTGATTTTTTTTTTTATCCTCTAGGGACGATGAATGTCTACAGAAATGTTTTAAAAGTCAAAACCAGGCGGAATGTACCACTGGCCTCTAGTGAGTAGAGGTCAGGGATGCTACTGGACCTTCTACAGTGCACAGCCTTCTCCCCACAGCAAAGAATTAACCAGCCCCAAATGTCCATAATGTCAAAGCTGAGAAACCTTGCCTTATGTCCTGATATCCACATGTATACAAATGCATTTATTCTACTGATCTCTAAAAATCAGAGATAAAGGGATATAATAAAAATCTCACACAAGATTAAATATATAGAATTGCAAAATTTTGACCTTTTTAGTGCATATTAATGGACAGCCCCATGGACTGTATCCCACCAGGCTTTGTTGTCCATGGGGATTCTCCAGGTAAGAATACTGGAGTGGGTTGCTATGCCCTCCTCCTGGGGGATCTTCCCAACCCAGGGATCAAGTCCAAGTTTCCCGCATGGCGGGCAGATTCTTTACCATCTGAGCCACCAGGGAAGCCCTGTTAACGAATATAGGGATAGCTAACAGCTTATCCTGGAGCAAATTTATTAGGTACAAGACACTGTTCAAAGCCCTTAGCTCACTAACTCATTTAAACCTCACCATAGCCCAGTGCTAACTACCATCATCCTCTTTTACAGACGGGAAAACTAAGGCACAGGCAGGGTTAGTTGCCCAAGATCAAGCTGTAGCTGGTGCTTCAAATATTGCTCACAAAATCTGATTTCTGAGCCCTTCCCATCCAGCCTGGCCCTGCGTCTCGATGCGTTTAGTGTGGGGCTCGGCGTGGCCCTGGTGCTGGTGGACACCAAGAGGCACTCACGGCGCAGGCCCTGCAGGCGCAGCCACACCCTGAGCCTGAAACTGTCAGGAAAGGAAGGCCTCCCCGTCCCTCACGGCAGACGCTGCTGCCAACAATGCAAACTCTTTTTTTTAAGTTTTTGTCTTGTTAGAAGTTTTATCTGGGGCTGGGGCTAGGGCTGGAGTGGGATCAGAGGCAGAGTTAGGGCCTAAATCGAAGCAATGGAAAAGACAGAGCCCTGTGTTTAAGTGAAAGCCCGCTTTTTCAAATGGAAAACTACTGGGGTCAGAGCAGGAACGAAAGGAACTGAATGATCAGCCATCTGCTGACTGGACACACTGCCTCAGGGCACAGTCTGCTGTCCCTGAGCCCTGCGGGTGAAGCTGGTCTGAGCCACAGGGCATGCAGCACTGCAGGAGAACAAGGCCCACTGAGCCCCCAACTCGCCCTGCCTAGTGAGGCTGTACCATCCCGTGCTGAGAGGCCAGAGTAGAGACAGCCACATGGAAGAAGAGATGCTTCTTGCTCATCTTCAAACAGTAAAAAGTACTAGGAGCCAAATCCAGGTTCCCTGAGGCCCAAGCTCACCCTCTGAGCTTCCCCGCACCACCTCTCTGACCACTGACTGCCTTCCTTCTATACCATCCAGATCTGAGTTTTGACCAATCAGTACATTTCTCTCTTTCTCTTTAAAACAATGAGGGGAGTGATTTCTGTTTTGTTTGCCGGCTTGTTGTTGTTACACAAGGATTATCCAGAGTACAGAGAAGGCCGGTCCTTAGGAAATTTCCACTGCACCCCTGACTGCGCTTTGCACCAGGGTGTTGGCTGTAGCTTAGAGAGCAGCATGGAGGGGTCGGGGCCCCGGTTCACCAGGCTGAAGTTTGGATCCCAGCAGAGCTTCATTCTAAACTCAGACTTCACTCCAAGGCAGCTTGCCCCCTCATTTTTCTCATTCTTGCCTGCTTGGACTTTAAACCTGGCTTCCCAGATGGAGCAGAGGTCCCTGGATTGGAACAAAGGATTTTCAGGGTTCCTTTAAATAAGACAGGGCCTGCACCCTGTGATTTCTTGCACAAGTCTATAGGCTCTGCACCAAACAGTGAGTGAGTGAGTAAAGTTGCTCAGTCGTGTCCGACTCTGCGATCCCGTGGACTGTAGCCTACCAGGCTTCTCCGTCTACGGGATTCTCCAGGCAAGAATACTGGAGTGGGTTACCATTTCCTTCTCCAGGGGATCTTTCCGACCCAGGGATTGAACCCGGGTCTCCTGCATTGGAGGCAGACGCTTTAACCTCTGAGCTACCAGGGAAGCCCAGACCAAACAATGGTTAGTGTTTAAAAGGCCACACATTCAGAGGCAAGAATGGACATAGTTTAAAAACTGTCTAAGACACCTCAAATTCTCTAAAGAAATCAGACTGACTCTAGAATTAAATCAAGTTGTTAAAAAGAACAAAATTTTATCAAAGGGAGAAATGCAATGAACTCCCTAGTAGATGATGACTAATCCGTTGGTCCCCAAATTCTGTTGTACATTAGCAGTACCTGGTGCTCTGGCCATGCCCCCTCATACCACTTAGGATGTCTGCGGAGGTGCTAGGCATCAATATTTTTTTAAAAAGATCTTTAGGTGATTTCAATGTTGACAAAATTTGGAAACCACTGAATTAATCCACACATATTTATTAAGCACCTATTATGGCCCCAGCTAAAGGAGGCCTGTCCTCAAAAAAGTCACATGAGCTAGTAATGGAGGAAGGAACTGGCCGAATTTGAAGCTGGAAGATTGTCTGTTGGGCAGCCTCTGCATGTTACAGAGCTGGTCACACACAGAATTCTGCAGAACCCCTAAAAGCTGGGGCTCGTGACTCTGTGCCAGTGCCCTCCCTGCCCTGTCACTCTCCCTCTCTTTCTTTATGATCTCAAAGAACTTTTTTCCAAAATGTGAGTGATTTGGGTATTTTTTAAAAAAAGCTATCTTGACGTCACTGCCAAACCAACAATCTCCAGTTCCAACATCTCCCAGTGACTCTCAAGCCCAGGGATCGGGTGCTTCGTGCTGTTCTCCAGATATTCCTCATGCTACCTGTCTGCCAAGTGCTCCTGGAGAGCAGGGGAAGCACTCCTCTTCTTTCCCAGGCTCCCCCTCCCCTGGGGTAGCACCAAATATGAGCAACCAAGAGACTAGGGGTCAAGCTCAGAGGCTTTAGCCTGGGATCGGCTACCATGAGCTGAGTGATCTTTGGTCAAATCATTCATCAAAATGGCCTAGACAGAAACCAACACAATTTTCTGTAAAGCAATTATCCTTCCATTAAAACAAAATTTATAAAAATTTTTTTAATGGCCTAGAATATTTCCAGAATTCTTAGAATGTTTCTAGGATTTCAGAAGGTCTAGAGGAAGCCCCCTGGTGCCCTGAAACCTCCCAATGGCAGTCCAGGGAGGCACCTTTTAGAAGACCAAACAATGGTTAGTGTTTAAAAGGCCACACATTCAGAGGCAAGAATGGACATAGTTTAAAAACTGTCTAAGACACCTCAAATTCTCTAAAGAAATCAGACTGACTCTAGAATTAAATCAAGTTGTTAAAAAGAACAAAATTTTATCAAAGGGAGAAATGCAATGAACTCCCTAGTAGATGATGACTAATCCGTTGGTCCCCAAATTCTGTTGTACATTAGCAGTACCTGGTGCTCTGGCCATGCCCCCTCATACCACTTAGGATGTCTGCGGAGGTGCTAGGCATCAATATTTTTTTAAAAAGATCTTTAGGTGATTTCAATGTTGACAAAATTTGGAAACCACTGAATTAATCCACACATATTTATTAAGCACCTATTATGGCCCCAGCTAAAGGAGGCCTGTCCTCAAAAAAGTCACATGAGCTAGTAATGGAGGAAGGAACTGGCCGAATTTGAAGCTGGAAGATTGTCTGTTGGGCAGCCTCTGCATGTTACAGAGCTGGTCACACACAGAATTCTGCAGAACCCCTAAAAGCTGGGGCTCGTGACTCTGTGCCAGTGCCCTCCCTGCCCTGTCACTCTCCCTCTCTTTCTTTATGATCTCAAAGAACTTTTTTCCAAAATGTGAGTGATTTGGGTATTTTTTAAAAAAAGCTATCTTGACGTCACTGCCAAACCAACAATCTCCAGTTCCAACATCTCCCAGTGACTCTCAAGCCCAGGGATCGGGTGCTTCGTGCTGTTCTCCAGATATTCCTCATGCTACCTGTCTGCCAAGTGCTCCTGGAGAGCAGGGGAAGCACTCCTCTTCTTTCCCAGGCTCCCCCTCCCCTGGGGTAGCACCAAATATGAGCAACCAAGAGACTAGGGGTCAAGCTCAGAGGCTTTAGCCTGGGATCGGCTACCATGAGCTGAGTGATCTTTGGTCAAATCATTCATCAAAATGGCCTAGACAGAACCAACACAATTTTCTGTAAAGCAATTATCCTTCCATTAAAACAAAATTTATAAAAATTTTTTTAATGGCCTAGAATATTTCCAGAATTCTTAGAATGTTTCTAGGATTTCAGAAGGTCTAGAGGAAGCCCCCTGGTGCCCTGAAACCTCCCAATGGCAGTCCAGGGAGGCACCTTTTAGACCCCCAAAGCAAAAGCCACATGTCCCTCAGAACCACCTGGCTTCAGCCTCTGTGCTGGGGGCCTGCTCGGTTTTGCATGAGGGATGCTTAGATGCCTGCCAGGTGGTGGAGTGAGGAGTGATCTGTTCCAGCTCGTGCCTTCCCTTCCACATTCTCCCACACGCTGGCGGGCACAGCAATCCTCCCGTTCCACCCCATGACCCCCTGGGGAAAGGCTCAGTCCTCACCCCGAGGCTTGGTCCTTGCATTATTAGCCACACTCCACTGACCTGGATTTTGTTGACTTTGCAGCTGCTACAAGCCATCCCTGTTGGA
Source organism: Madoqua kirkii (assembly GCA_006408675.1). Taxonomy (NCBI): domain Eukaryota; kingdom Metazoa; phylum Chordata; class Mammalia; order Artiodactyla; family Bovidae; genus Madoqua; species Madoqua kirkii. Next base: position 24,067 of record SJYC01099405.1, read on the forward strand.
GTCGGGCAGGTGTACGGCTGTGACAACCCCTGGACAGGTGGCGTGTTCCTGGTGGCCCTGTTCATCTGCTCGCCACTCATTTGCTTGCACGCAGCCATTGGCTCAATCGTGGGGCTGCTGGCAGGTAGGCCAGGGCGCCGCCTCTCAGCAGGGGTCATTTTCCTGAGGTCATTTCTCCCAGTACACAGTGAAGAGTCTAAGCTTACTATCTTCACTGAAATTTTTAAACACTGTCAGGGCTTGAGACTTATTTTTTCCCTTCTTGAGTCTGCAGGGCATATGGGGAGATGCAAAAGGGCTGAGACCTATTGGCCTGTAGCCCCTGGGAGCTGAGGGGTTGGAGGCAGAGGAGAATCTGGTGTGGGTGGGGAGCACTAGCAGACCCTGTAGGGGTATAAACGACCTGCTGCTAAGTCGCTTCAGTCATGTCCAACTCTGTGTGACCCCATAGACAGCAGCCCACTAGGCTCCTCTGTCCCTGGAATTCTCCAGGTAAGAACGCTGGAGTGGGTTGCCATTTCCTTCTCCAGTTCATGAAAGGGAAAAGTGAAAGTGAAGTCACTCAGTCATGCCTGACTCTTAGTGACCCCATGGACCGCAGCCCACCAGGCTCCTCCATCCATGGGATTTTCCAGGCAAGAGTACTGGAGGGAGTTGCCATTGCCTTCTCCATGAACGACCTAGCACTTTGAAATTTTGACTAAGCTAACAGGAAAAATCTTCCCAAGACTTAGACTGCCATTTAACGAATGTGATTTAATTTCTATGTATGTGTCTATACACACATTCATATATGTAAATGAAGCGAGTAGAGTCAGAAATGGACCTTGAGTGTTTTGGGAATAGAAGCCTGTTGACTTATCCCAATATTTTTCAAAAGTTTCTTGGACGCATGACTTTTAAAAAATGTTATTTGGAAATAATTTCAAACTTATGAAAACTTACAAAATCAGAAATTGCATCTGAGAGACACCCACAAATTCTTCATCCAGATTCACCTACTGTTCACATCCAACTCCTTCTGCCGTCTCATTTCCTTGTCTGTATGTATCGATATGTGTCTAGACATAATTTTTCTCAAGCAGTTGAAATCTTTCTTGCTAAAAATGCAGCTGCTCTGGCCACAGGAGGGGGAGGGCCTGCAGCCCCACTTCCTTGGCCCACCCTCACCCTAGAAGCAGTCACACCTCTGAGTGAGGTGTTTGAAAACCAGTGGAAGCACTGCTCTCCCCCACTTTCGCTTTCCTAAGACCAGACGCCCTTTGTAGAGGCTCCTCTGATGAGCAGGTATTGTGGGGGAGGGGGAGTCAGCGATGGGAGGAAGGGCAACTGGGCCCTGGCACCAGCCGTGGGGTGGCCTTTGTGCTGTGACCTTGAATCAGCCAGAAATGCAATACTTTGTCCAACAGCCCTGACAGTGGCCACGCCCTTCAAGACCATCTACCTGGGCCTCTGGAGCTACAACTCTGTCCTCTCCTGCATCGCCATCGGGGGCATGTTCTACGCCCTCACCTGGCAGACCCACCTGCTGGCCCTCATCTGCGGTAGGTACTGGGGAAGCTGGCAGCCAAGCCACTCTGCTGTTCCTTGCCCTCCCTCACTCCCCTGGCTGTGTGGTACCCATGGTGGACCCTCACAGTACTGAGCAGTAGTGATGGGAGGGCTGCGGCTGGGATCTTATCACTAAGGGATTTAATGGGGGTACCCTAAGAGCTGGGGGTCTGAGGTTCTTCCCCTGTCAGATGGCGTCACCACCACTGTTCACTGTTCCTCAGGAACCACTAAAGTCCATGAGGAAATCACACACACATTTCCTCCTGTGCTCCTGGCAGCATTCCTGGCCTCAGCAACTGTTCTCACTCAGCTGCTATCGACAGGGCACCACGAAGTGCTAGGCCCTCGGCTAGACCTGCAAGGCACACATCCTCATGAAGCCATGGTCTAGCAGAGGAGATGCAGTTGCCCAATATTCAGGGCAGTTGTCTGTGATATCTAAAAAGACCATGGGAAAGAGCCAGTGAGATGATGTGCCTGCGAGGACTGGGGTCCCAGAAAACAGTCACATAACTAAAGGAGTCTGATTTGCATCGAGTAAACAAAGAACGCACTGTGTGAAAAGAAATGACCACAGGCATGATACTTCACCCCAGCGCCGCGCTCCGTGCTGGGCAAGCAGCACTCATTTCATCCTGCCAAGGCCACTGCCAGGCATGGATTTCAGCCCCATTTTACAGGTGAGGAAATGAGGCTCAGAGGGGTTGACAAACGTGTCCAAACACAACCATTGATGGCAGAAGTGAGATTCAGACTCCAGCCCGTCAGCCTCCCTGTCCTGGAGCCGCTTAGATCCTCTGGGACCAACAGGACACTAATACACAAAGCTAAAGAGGGGCATAATATCATCCAGGACTCTTTTGTTTTCCCCCAGTTAAGTGTGGGAACTGTAAATGCCTTCTGTGTCTCTTGTACCCTCCTCAGCACACAGTTGCAGGCTGGACTTGGAGCCAGTGGGCTCAGCAAATATTCAAGTCAAAACTACCAAGGTATTTTGAGGTTGAGACTGTAACTGTCTATGATCCTCAGAGATGACCGATTCCTGTGGCTGGAACCACCTGGGAAGGCTTTGGGAGGAGGCTGGGGCTTATCTCAACCCTTTCAGGTGGGATTTGGATAAGCAAAGACAGGGGAAAGGTGTTCTGGACAGGGAAACAGAGCAAAGAGAGGCAGAAGGAGTTTGTATAGAGGCACCAGGGCTGTGGATGAGTTCCCCTCACTGTCCTGGGGGTCCTCATCTGTGGGTGAAGCCAGGTGCCTGGCTCAGGGACTCAACATGGTCCAGCTGTGAGGGGACTTGCTAAGGGTCCAACAGCATCACAGCAGCTCAGAATCTTGGACACGAGGTACTTTACTCAGAGTTCATATAGTCTGGCAACTCATCCCTCCAGACAGACAATCACCCAGCCATCCAGTCTGTGCTAGAGCACCACCAAGGGCGGTGTGGAGGAGTACAAGATGCTTGTAGACCCCTGACTCTATGCAGGGCCACCGTGGAAGTGGGGAGGGGATAAAGGGATATGCAAGCTTTCATCGCCGCCCTCAGAGAGCACACCGCCCAGTGAGAGATGGGTCACAAGCAAACACGCCAGATGTCAGGGGGTGGGGCCAACACGGTGGCGCTGGGGCCGGGGTGGAGCCCGCTCTTACGGAAGGCTGGGGATGGGCCCTGGAAGCTGACTCCTGATGCTCCTTGTGTCTCCACAGCCCTGTTCTGTGCATACATGGGAGCGGCCCTCACCAACATAATGTCAGTGGTAAGTCTGGGGTCTCCTGACGCTGCCCTAAAGTGACCCCCCCCGCCCCCAACCAGGGCTTCAGGACACTTGGAGGCTTGTGAGTGGGTTCTGGTCACTGGCACTCCATACAACAGCCTGGTCAAGGTTTATTCGGGGTTTTCCCAGAGAAGGCCAGGCCATGGCATGTTTTACGTGCTTCTGGGGGTTGTGTTCATGTGGATGTGTGTGTGAAAGAGAAAGTGTTGTAACCAGCAGTGGAGAAAATGGATGGACAGATGGAGGTACTCATGTTTACCTGGAAATGAGAGATTGTCTCTAGAGGATTTTCAGCTCCATCATTAGAAGAGTCTGGTTGTCCCCAAAGGGACCAACACCTCAAATTCAAACAACGATTCTGACACAATCCAGAAGCCAAGGCTGTCACTAGGGGAAGGTCGCCATCAGCCCCTACTGCATCCTTCTCCTTTAAGGCGCCAGGAACCCGGGAACACTTTCAGATCCCAGTGTTTTTGCTTCCAGGTTGGTGTGCCACCAGGCACCTGGCCCTTCTGCCTCTCCACACTCACCTTTCTGCTCCTGACAACCAACAGCCCCGCCATCTACAAGCTCCCACTCAGCAGAGTCACATACCCAGAGGCCAACCGCATCTACTACCTGACAATGAAAAGCCGGGAAGAAGAGAAGTCCTCCAGTGGTGACTAGCCAAGTTATAGGCAGAAATGCTCTTTGCCTCGACTGGGGTCTGCTCCCTGTGATCTCAGCTCTGGGTCAATCAGCTGCAGCACTCACTTTCTTTGCCTCTCCTCGCACCTGGGTGGAACAAAACATACCTATACCTCCCTCTCCCTGACACTGATTTTCTCTCTCTGCCCAAATCGCCTTAACTCTCCACTGTGCACTGTTAGAAGAAGCTGGTGATGAGTTTCTGGTATTAGTAGGAAGGCATGTATTTTCAATGTCAGTGACTTAAAACAAAGCCATTCTTTGTATTTAGTCTTTTGTAAAGGTGATTCAGAGATGATCTTCTTAGCAGGTTTAACTAAATAATAGAAGCTATGAAATTAAACGTGCTGAGTGGTTCCTGAATGGGTGAAAATTCAGGGAAGGCGGATGCCAGAGTGCGCAGAGCTAATGACTGGTGGGCACATACAGCTTTACATAAAAGAGAGACATTTCAGATAGAGGAACACAGTTTGAAAGTCAAAATGGGGACAGTTAGGGCAGGGAAAGTATCTAAACAGGGACTCAGACATTCAGGAGTCAGAGTAAAGGGCGAGAGGATATCCTGCAGCAAGAAGTAACCAGTAAGTTAGGCTCCTACATGACTCACGATCAAAGACTAGCATGTCTCACTGCAGGTCAAGCCAGCGACTTTGAGCAGGGAATTCAGTTGAGGAAATCACCTGAGCCAGTATGTGAGAGGCTGGGGACATCTATTTCATTTCCCAGTTTCCCTGTGGGTGTTGGAAGCTTTATGAGATTTGTGATACTTAAAACAAATGGTTAACCTTGAGTAGAAGAACAATTATCAATGAATTTTATCATTTGTCTTCCCAATTATGGGCATTAACTTACTTTCAATTATTTAGATACAGGCCAGGGATTATCAACCTCGTCCTAGAAAGTGTCAAATTTCAGCTCTGGGGGCTGCAAAATCTCTTGCAAATACTCAACCCTGTCATCATAAAGCAAAGTAGCCTTAGACAACATGTGAATGAAAGAGGGTGGCTGTGTCCCAATAAGACTTTATTAAGCGAGCAGCTAGATTAGGTCCACAAGCTGTAGCTGGCTGGGCCCCGCTATAGACCATCCAAACAACAACGCTCAGGGTCTGGAGACCAATATGTGACTCAGGAGCTGGTGGGAAGTGGGCAGACTCAAAGGACACCACCAGGTTTTTACATCAGACAAAGCCACAAAGCATTTACATGCTGGGCGATAGTGTGGAGAGTCTTAGGAAATCGAGAGCACCCCAGAAAGGGAGATCAGGGTGGCAGGAAGCAGGAAGATCTGCCCTGAGGCTTACAGACTGACAAGCCCAGTGATGAGCACTAGGGGGCGCAGTTTTACACCGGCCCCTCCGTCTACACACGTGTCTAGGAACCACCCCTCAGGCTCACCCTCTCTTGGCCCCTCGCTGTTTTGCCTCTGCCAGTAGGTTCACCACCGCGGGAGGAAGAAGAAAACTGGAGCCCTTCAGTGCAGGCTTTCTAGGCAAGAGGAGCAGGGAGGCGCTGGAATCTCAGGGCTGGAGGGAGCACACAGGCCAGGTTGTGCCACCATACTGTGACCCACGACCTCCATTTGGAGGAAGAGGACTTTTTGTTTTCAGACAGGCTTCCAGAGGAAGACCCCTCCCCCTACGTATCCTAGCAGGGGATAGAACCAGAAACCCTATTTGTTCGTTATGGGCAAATTGTCCTAGGAAATCCCTGTTCTCTCCATTAAGCCCTGAGAATCTCTACCCAAAGCACTGGGTCTGATGGGAACAGTCCTTTAGCCATGCTTTTTATTAGGTTCTCAGGAGAGGAAGACTCTATGGATATGAAAAATGCTTTCAGCTCAGTTGGACAAGATTCTCTCTCCCCTTCCTTCTCTTTCTACACCACTTTTTGGTTTGTCATTTACAAGGTAACACATGGGTCACAGTTATCCCGGTTGTTTTTCCCTCCCAAGTTCCTGCTTTAATTCCCCCACAAGAATTAAAGGTTAACTGTGTTGCAAGCTGGCAAACTTGTTCGGAGAAAAACGGATGAAAGCTAAATTATTCTGAGAAAGGAAAAAGTATGTCCAGCAAATCTGGAAAAGCCACACGGCCCCAGAAACTCTATAATGCAGTGTGATCAAGATGGCCAGGTATTTACACACAAGTAAATGTTTTAACACGTGTTTTTACACATTATCTGCTAGTATGATGTAAGAAAAAAACGGACAAAGTGTATTATTAATCAGTGAATTACCTTGCCAAGAAAAGTTGTACAGGAATGATAAAATATATATATTTTTTAATCTTTGAGGCTAAGATGCTGAAAGTTGATGATATTTTCCAAATGTGGTCAAACAATCTCCTCTTGAAAGCAGAACAAGTATCAGTCATTAAGCCAGGCTGGTGGACAGAAGTGGCATCTCTCTCGGGCATGGGTGAGGGTGGGCAGAAGTGAAAACCCTGTAAGAACACTCTGCCCAGTGCAGGCCACTGTCCACAGGCCATGGGCAGATGTCCAGAAGTCCTCTTAAGTAGTCCAAATAGCCCCCAGCACCTGAGAGCTAGCTCCCTGGTGTTATCTTGCCCCACTGTAACCAGAGCTTCCCCCTCTCCTGCCCCTGAATGAACATGTCAAGAGCCCTAACCTTACAGATTCTCCCCACCAGCATGGGGCACTCCAGGAGGCCTCCAGGAGGGAAGCAGCATTTCTGGGAACATGTCATAGCTGTTTTCCTACTATCATCTCAACTACCAACAGCAGCTCTTGGATGTACAAATGATATAGTGAATAGTGAAGTCGCTCAGTCGTGTCCGACTCTTTGCAACCCCATGGACTGTAGCCTACCAGGCTCCTCTGTCCATGAGATTTTCCAAGCAATAGTCCTGGAGTGGATTGCCATTTCCTTCTCCAGGGGATCTTCCCAACCCAGGGATCGAACTCGGGATCTCCCACATTGTAGACAGCTGCTTTACCATCTGAGCCACCAGGGAAGTACAAATGATAGTTGAATATAAATATTTATGGTTGAACAGAAACAAACTACTACTCTCTGAAATTCAAGAAAGTAAGAATGTATGTGTGGAGTTGGGGAGGGTGGGCTTTAGCAGAAGTGCTGTCTTTAAACTCTTTTTTCCCTAACAAATCCCTTTCTCCCCCTCTCTGCTGCCTCCTCCCTCTGACCTGGCCATCTCTCCCACCCATTTTCATCTCGTGTCCCACACACCGACAAGCTCTCCCATCACTGTGAAACAGTGTTGTTCTGCCGCATTTTTAAATGGTCGGTTTTAATTATCTCTGCAGTCTCTTCAATGATAACTGACATAATCAAAATCTCTACTTCAAACTGGGAGCTTGCTTGCATTTTCTTTAGTTTTAAAATTTTCTTGCTAGAATATTATTCATAATGTACTCATGGTAATTTGTATCTCTCCGGTTATCTGCGGCTTTGTCTTCTTTTTCATTTCCAGTCTTATGTAATTTTCTCTTTCCCTTAAGCTTGTGAGGGGTTCATTCATTTTATTGATTTTTTTCAAAGAAACAGTTTAGAATTTGTCTTTTTCTACTCATTTTGATTTGTTTTTATTGATTTCTTTTTCCTGTTTTCTTGTGGTTTATTTAAATGTTCTCTCCTAATGTTTTTAAAATTCATATAAAATTCGATGTGTATAAGAGACAGCTCTATAATGCAGTGTGATCAAGATGGCCAGGTATTTACACACAAGTAAATGTTTTAACACGTGTTTTTACACATTATCTGCTAGTATGATGTAAGAAAAAAACGGACAAAGTGTATTATTAATCAGTGAATTACCTTGCCAAGAAAAGTTGTACAGGAATGATAAAATATATATATTTTTTAATCTTTGAGGCTAAGATGCTGAAAGTTGATGATATTTTCCAAATGTGGTCAAACAATCTCCTCTTGAAAGCAGAACAAGTATCAGTCATTAAGCCAGGCTGGTGGACAGAAGTGGCATCTCTCTCGGGCATGGGTGAGGGTGGGCAGAAGTGAAAACCCTGTAAGAACACTCTGCCCAGTGCAGGCCACTGTCCACAGGCCATGGGCAGATGTCCAGAAGTCCTCTTAAGTAGTCCAAATAGCCCCCAGCACCTGAGAGCTAGCTCCCTGGTGTTATCTTGCCCCACTGTAACCAGAGCTTCCCCCTCTCCTGCCCCTGAATGAACATGTCAAGAGCCCTAACCTTACAGATTCTCCCCACCAGCATGGGGCACTCCAGGAGGCCTCCAGGAGGGAAGCAGCATTTCTGGGAACATGTCATAGCTGTTTTCCTACTATCATCTCAAACTACCAACAGCAGCTCTTGGATGTACAAATGATATAGTGAATAGTGAAGTCGCTCAGTCGTGTCCGACTCTTTGCAACCCCATGGACTGTAGCCTACCAGGCTCCTCTGTCCATGAGATTTTCCAAGCAATAGTCCTGGAGTGGATTGCCATTTCCTTCTCCAGGGGATCTTCCCAACCCAGGGATCGAACTCGGGATCTCCCACATTGTAGACAGCTGCTTTACCATCTGAGCCACCAGGGAAGTACAAATGATAGTTGAATATAAATATTTATGGTTGAACAGAAACAAACTACTACTCTCTGAAATTCAAGAAAGTAAGAATGTATGTGTGGAGTTGGGGAGGGTGGGCTTTAGCAGAAGTGCTGTCTTTAAACTCTTTTTTCCCTAACAAATCCCTTTCTCCCCCTCTCTGCTGCCTCCTCCCTCTGACCTGGCCATCTCTCCCACCCATTTTCATCTCGTGTCCCACACACCGACAAGCTCTCCCATCACTGTGAAACAGTGTTGTTCTGCCGCATTTTTAAATGGTCGGTTTTAATTATCTCTGCAGTCTCTTCAATGATAACTGACATAATCAAAATCTCTACTTCAAACTGGGAGCTTGCTTGCATTTTCTTTAGTTTTAAAATTTTCTTGCTAGAATATTATTCATAATGTACTCATGGTAATTTGTATCTCTCCGGTTATCTGCGGCTTTGTCTTCTTTTTCATTTCCAGTCTTATGTAATTTTCTCTTTCCCTTAAGCTTGTGAGGGGTTCATTCATTTTATTGATTTTTTTCAAAGAAACAGTTTAGAATTTGTCTTTTTCTACTCATTTTGATTTGTTTTTATTGATTTCAGACTATGATTAACATTGATTCTTCTTAAATTTTATCTTTTACTACTACAGACTGCCCATTTTTATGCTTATTAATGCCTTTAACCAAATTCCGATTGAGCTGTCATTGACGCTGCTAATCCACTTTCTGGTATTTCCTTATCCTTTTATTTTAAACTTTATCATTTCCTTTTAACTGTATCACTTTCTTTTAACTGTGTTTCTGACCTCATTCACTCATTCATCCAGAAGACATTGTATGAGGAACTATTCTAATATGTCACTCAGGCCCCCTTGACTACAAACCAGGAAAGAATCAGACCATTTCCTGCCTTCAAGGAATTCATGTTATGGGGATTTGCCTGGCCATGTGAGTGATCTTACCTGAGAGGATGTCACCACAGACTGCCTGAGCCACAAAAGGTCACAGCACCAGTTTCATGATTTTGAGTGGTGAATGAAATATCTTGTTGGGTTAATCTGTTTAGGAAGATTACGAATGATGTTGAGGGTTTCAGGAAAATTTCTATGCCTCTTCTCCTCTTGTTCTTTATCTTGTCATTACCTGCCTGCCCAAACACTCCCAGCTGTCCCTTCAGTTCAAGTCTTTGAACCTGTTAAAAAGTAAACAGTCTTGGGAAGGTAACATAGTAAGCATGATCAATCACTTGTATCTTAGGTTGAAGGAGTCATTTCTGAGAATTGGTTGGATGAAAAAGGAGAGGCGAGTACAAAGAAAAACAATGGGTAGCACATTTTGAGAGTGTCTTTGGCAAGGGAGGGCATGCTGAGAAGGGGCCAGGCTAGAGGAATGAGATATGGAGGCCCTTTGTTCCATCATTGGTGGTGACAAACTGTTGTATTCGGCTTAGAAAAGAGAAGAAATGCCTGGGGAAGTTGTCATTTTACTCAACAGTACTTCAGAGCACAGAATAAGGACCACTAGAAGGGAGGGAAAAGCAAACAGACACTGAACCAATGGAAAGGGATGCTTTTTTACAGTGGAGGCTGCCTGAGAAATGGTTGTCCTATGAAACTCTGAGTTCAGGAGAAGGGCAGGAAACCTATTAGAGATGCTTGCTTTTAGTACAGGTAGACCAGATGACCGTGGCAGCCTCTCTTCCAATTTCAAGTTTCAGTGATATTATGGCCCTGAGTTCTTACAGAGAAATAAAGGGGAGGTATCATTAAGGTGGTAAAAAGTATGAACATGGAGACAAATATATCAAAAATATACCATTGCTGCATTTATAGGTTTTCCTAGAGCTTGACTGGTTAGCCATTTGCTCAACATGGCTACTTGGTGGATGCAACCTGAGGGACCAGCATCATTTAACTGTGTCTTTTCCTTGACTTTCTCATCTTCATCACTATCCTCTCTCCAGGGATTCCTCCTCCAGTCAAACCTATAAGATCTGCCCATCAGGAAACTCAATCTTCTTACATCTGTGGCTACATCAAATCTGTGTGTTCCAGTTTGTTTGTACTTCCTGTACGCGTTTTGAACTTTGTCTCCGCGGGTCATAAATGTTGTAAGGGCCTGGGGACAACTATTAATATCATCTAAAACAAGCTAAGAGCTGGCAGTTTCAGTGTGGTTTATTGATTTCCACTCAATAAACCACAGTCTCATCTGGCAACTTTAAAAGGCATTCACTTTTTAATATGAGATTTTTCAACTTACTTGGCTTTTCTTGCCTCTTGTGATTCAAAGAAAATAGAAGAATCCATAAGAAACACTTCTATTCCTAGTGGAATTAGAATTCCAAGGCCCCAAGGAAGGAAGCAGGGGACATTGCTAGAAAAGTCCTCTTATTCTCTGTGAACTGGTAACTAGGAGCCACCAGCTCCTCCTCCACAGGCTGCTGAAACTGAATGAACAGAGGAAGTAACTCTCCAGGGAGCTTCTAGGTCAGCTTTCATTCATTCCACAAGAACTCTAGCCTTTTCCCTGGAGGAATCTGACCTCCCCAAGTCTGGCTCCTAGAGGTCAGTGCAGGCTCCTGCCCTTACAAATTTGGAAATGCAGAGTTGAAGCCGTGAGCATTATGAAGAAGATCGTTCTGAAGTAAATTCTGATTGACCAAGCCCACCAGGAGATAATAACTGGTACCCATAAATTATCTTGGGGATCCCCCAGTATCGAGCTGTGGCCTTTGGTAAGACCCTTTGGCGACAAGCATCGCGTCAGTCTTCTGCTTTCCAGAAGCACTCACCTGCCCCTCCATAACCTAGTGTGTGTGACAGACACAACTCATCTGAGGACGCAGCTCCATTTGCCTCCTGAGACCCTGAGACGTGGGTGGATTTCCTGATGGCTCCTCCCTCCTGGCTATTCATTTCCTGTCTTTTCTAATTGGTCACATGTTGTTCCTGGGTAGCATCTCCCTGTTACTTTCTGGTGTGTAGGGGGCTGAAGTGACGAATGCACCACCGGAAGTTCAGGAGTCTTCAGGAGAGGCCAGAGCAAGAGAGGGCACGAGGTGGGCCTCCTGAGCTGAGAGACCAGCAGGCTGGGGGACAAGGAGCGTGTCATCAGCAGATGGCCACAGGCCCTGAACTTCAACACCAGAGGAAAGCCCCTGTGCGGGAGCTGAACTCCAGTCAGTTCCCCACCCCTCCCTGGAATGCAGGGCTCCCCCCACTCGTCTGTTTGCGTTCCTTCCTCAGAAGGGCCCCCTCCCCCTGTGATCAGGACCCCTCTCCGGCAGTTCCAAAACACCTGGCCTGGTGGAAAGGGGGCCTTTGACGTCAGCGGGAAGTTTGTCTACTCAGGTGTAGCTAATATCCTCAGTGTGAGTTCTGTTTCTGAACTTGGGCAGCCACCTCACACCCTGTCACTAGAGGGGGTGGGGGTGATACGCAGTTGATGCTTGACCTTTCAGACTCACAAAGCCAAACAGAACATGTTTGGATTGGGCCTCCTCCCCAGACTCCAG
>SJYC01099406.1:0-21110 GCA_006408675.1 Madoqua kirkii
CAGCCCCTGCCCCCACCACCACCACCACGGCTGTCTGGGACCCAGGAGGGCTGCTTCCCTCCATATATAGAGCTCAGAGTCTTTCTGGAGACGGGGGTTAGGTCATGCCTTCCTTACTCTGAGAGGGCCCACCAGGACCCAGTCAGCAGAGTCAGGAGGAAAGGTCTAGAAATTTCCACAAAACCAGAAAGAAGGCATCTAGTATTAATTAGGCTGTGCAGAAATATCCATCAAGACACAGATGGCAATAACATTCCTCAGCCTGTGCCCTGCCTGTGTGGGGGATTAAGGGAGTTCATTGAGGTGGGAACGCAACACTTAGGTAATTGCCTTAAAGGCATATACTGGAGCAAGAATTCTAAGGAAAGGGGTGATTGAAGGCGATGCCTGAGGAAGGACAGAGAAACTACCTCCAGGCAGATCTAGCTCTGCCCCTTTAAAGGAAACCTGCCTGATGGGGGCACCATGGTGGCCAAGGCCAGTCTTCCCCAGGGAGTTTAGGGAAGTCGAAGAGTGAGCACGCTGCAGGAAGAGCGCTCCTTTTCCCTCCCTCTTCTGCCATATGGTGCCCTTCCTCAAGTGGAAGCCAAGCACCAGGCATAAGGTGAGGAAACGCGAGGGGAATTTACAGAGAGGCGGCCAGAGGATGAGCTGGCGGGCTGTGGCCACTGAAGGGGTTCAGTTTTAGGGAGAAGTCCAGCGCCTGAGTTGAGGACCAGAGACGCCACCCAATTGGAAAGAAGTTTCTTCCCAAGTCCCAGTGGTCTGGCTTCCTCCAGACCTGTGCAAGAAATCCAAAGGAACTCAGGTAAGAGGTCTGGGGGAGAGAAATGAATCAGGGAGACCCTCTAGCTGGGCTTCCCAGGTGACTCAGTGGTAAAAAATCCACCTGCCAATGCAGGAGACTCTGGTTCGATCCCTGGGTTGGGAAGATCCCCTAGAGAAGGAAATGGCAACCCACTCTAGTATTCTTGCCTGGGAAATCCCACGGACAGAGGATCCTGGTTGGCTACAGTCCATGGAGTAGCAAAGAGTCAGGCACAACTGGAACAACAGCAGACCCCTTAGCCAACAGGGCCATCTATCTGACTTTTCAAAGGAACAGAAAAAAGAAAGGTCAGTCTCTCTGTTCCTTTTTCTGCTGAGCTGCAGAAAGACAGTCCTGGGAATGGGGGACCTTATTAAGAACTCCAGAGAGAGTTCAGATCCTGGAAGCTTCAAGCTAGAAGAGCTCTTAAATAATTCTATTAATAGTTCAAACCCCATGAGGAACCCCATGGCTTATCCAGGAAACTGTCCAGGTGATAAATGAGCCTGGACAAAAGCCCAGGTATCCTAACTCACAACACTGAGCTCTTCTTGCACATCTGGTGATGGATCTAAGTTAACCCATCAGCCTCAAATCCCCTTACTACCTACCTGTCCGCTGGATGAGCCTTCATATTTATCATCCTTTCCACAACTCTACAACACACAGTTCTGACATCAGTGTGATTCCCAGGGCAGCCCCATGTTGAGCTGACTGTGAGATGCTAATGAGGTAGATTTGAAAACCTTGTTCCCAGGAGTGCTTACCTGCTGCTTCCAGGGTGTAGGTACCTGGTCCAGAGGCAGCTTGGCCTCTCACCTCAGGTCCTATACTCCTTCCACAGACATGCCAATAGAACTAGAGCATCTCAGTGTCCACAAACATCTTCATACAGCCCATCTCCTCAGTGGCCCTCTCTTTCATGGGAATCTGAGATTACTTTAGACATGTTCTGTGTAGCTACAGAGTGATGTTTCTGGAAGATAGGTAGCCACGCCATAAGGAACAATGTCTCAGGACACTGACGTTATCTGATCAGAGAATGAACCATCTGGTATGGTATGTGATCTCCTCAAAGAAGGATAGGAGCCTCAGTGAACTTGCTGAGATTAGGCAATCCTGAGACTTGGAGAGCCAGTGGCCAGTCCTCTGCCGCTTTTACGTACCCTCTCAGACTTGTACAGCATCCACACTTTCCTTTAAAAGGGGAGGGGAACAATGAGTTTACTCTCAGTGCCAACTGTATCTAACTGGTATTGTTTGTCTGGAGATGTGCGTTAAGAAGGATTCTGAGGCTGTGTAGAAACTTACTGGGAAAGAGGTCTATGATCACTTAGCTGTGTTTGCCACAGACAATGCAGGGAAGAAGCGGCAGAGAAGGGAAACGTTGCCACAAGAGAAAAAGCAGGTACACAGCAGCCCAGAATTTCCTTGGCCTGTCACTGGATGACACCAATGTAATGGCACACAGGTGGATTCTTTCTGTTTTTGGTAACTTTTGTCACTCCTTTTTGGATATGAAATACTTCGTAATTTTTTTTAATGAAAAGATCACAAGTCCATTGATACCATTTGCGAAGGCTCCAACAGTCTGTAAAACATCTATACTGCAGGAGTAAAGAATCAAAACCAGGAGGTTAAAACATAGCTCTGTAACTAATCAGCTATTTGGCCTCAGGAAAGCTGCTTTTCTCTGAGCCTCAGTTTTGTTTTGTTTTGTTTGCTAATACCTAGATCCAAATTCTGGAGAAGGAAATGGCAACCCACTTCAGTGTTCTTGCCTGGAGAATCCCATGGACAGAGGAGCTTGGTGGGCCACAGTCCATGGGGTTGCAGAGTCAGACATGACTAAGTCACACGCACAGACCCAAATTCACTTGGTTATTAAAGACAGAGTTCCAAGTAGTTTCATTGGATTGGAAAATTTTCATGTACATTGTAACTATCAGTATAAAACTACATTGTAACTATCAGTATAAAACTCCCCAGTGGCCCTAACTTCATCTAGCGTACCTTCTGCAAAGACACAGAATGATCCATGTGGCCATATAAATCAAGGATGGCTACATGGAGGAAGAGGAACATACACCAGATGATGAAGGCTGAATAGAAACTAGACAAGAAGAGGCAGAGGTGGCCAGAGGCAAGGCCAGAATGCCAAGGCAGGGTGTGTGTTGGGCAGCAAGGAGGAGTGGGACGATGAAATCAGCCCTATTGTGGAACAGCTGGAAAGCTTGTCCGAGCAGTTTAGGCATTAATATACCCTCGGCAGGAGGGAACCATGGAGACTGTTGAGTGAGAGAGTCACGTAAGGACATGCCTGATAACTAAGCACAGAATGGATTGAAAGGAGGGAAGTTAACAACACAGACACACAAGTCTGAGGTGTGGCCTGGGTGTGAATAGGGGAAGGAGAGTGAAGTCTCCCCCAGAGGAAGGTCAGTCAGATGTTACCCCAGTAACAGATGGGGTGCTCTGACCTTCGCACGCTCCTCAGCCTCATTTGTGAGGTTGTTATAAGGTTAAACACGGTTGAAAGAGGCACCAACTCATTTGTGCTGGTTAATGTTTTCATGGAGTCAGACAGACTCCAAAGTTGCCCCAATCCTCTAAGCCTTCCTCTCCACCTCTATGAGGAGGTGGCTACTAGAGGAAGGACTGGATCAGAGGGCTGGACTGGATACACTGAAAAGCCTTTTCCAGTTAACGTTCAATGCCTCTGATAGTTAATAGAATGATCTTTGAAAATGTCAACTAAACACAACTTCACAGAAAAAGGAACACCTCATTTACCACCCACAGCTGTCTGCATCACACATACACACACGGTAGCCTTGAAAATTGCACATCACAGCATAAAGCTCAACTTCTGCATGGGGAAACGTGTGCCCAAATCGTGGCCAGTGTTATCCTGTAGGACTGGATATAGGAAAAAATCAAATTATATACAATTTTCACTTCAAAAAACATCCTTCTGGTGCAGTTGCCTCATGATGTAGGAGTCTCTGCCACAGTAAGCTGGAGAAATAAGAGACCTAGGGATCTGTGGAGAGATGACAAAAAGGTCTTGACAGTAGGTTCCAGATCCTCTATATGCTGGGCATTGCTAGATAGATGGACAGCATTGGCCCACCTCCAGGAGGCAGGAAAACCTGTTCAAAACCTGAGAAAGATAGCTTGTAGAAAGTGTACAGGTAGAGAGTTGTCTGAGTAAAGGTTGGTTATTAGTAAAATAGACTGGATCATTTTTCCTCTTCTGAAAGATGTCATATAAGATTTGGGTTTGGTTTTTTTCCCCTCAAAGGAACTTTAGTAAGCTTCAAAATTGTATCTGACAGGTGGGGTCTTCTGTAAAATGACTTTTAACCCCTGATATTTGAACAGATGGCATTTTCTGTGTGTTAGCAATCAGACGCATAGATACTATGGATACTATCCAGAAAAAAAAAAAAAAAAAGGCGGGGGGGCTTTTAAGCAAATCACTGTGGCTCATGACTGTTCTTTCCTTCTCTGAATCAATGAGAGGGTAGCATCGCTGGACTCTTGCCTCTTAAGATACAAGATGCTGGCGATCCTTGAGGGCAGGGACTGTGCCCTGAATTGGACAACCCCAGTATGATGCTACCTGCACTGGGACACTTGAAAGTCTGGTCAGAGAAGGAGGTAACAGCAGTCTCTATGCCATGTGGGCACGCCGAGGAGTTACCCAGCTGCTAAGGTCTGCCTGCAGATTCTTGAGGACAGAGCTTCCCAGAACATGTGTAGTTGGGCCAAGAGAGCAAAGCCCTTGGTCCTTGAAGAAACAGAGGGGCCCTGGCATGGCCCGAGGCCCCAGGATCAGGCCAAAAGCATCACCATCTGTTTGCTGCACTGTGCCACACAGTACTATTTTTTGTGTGCCACGACGTTGAAGGGAAAGCTGAAACAAACTCCCAAAGTGGGTCACTGTTAAAAAATTTTGTTCTTGGGCTTTAGAACACCCAGTCCCCCACCTTCAAGCAGCTTGGCGGTTTTCACCCATGGGGTATAACCTCTTGCTAACCAAAACAAATCACATGGAGCAAGATCTCTGTCTTCAGGGCCCTGTTTCATTCTCTCTCATTAACTGTGTTCTCCCATCCACTCATGAACAATTTCTGGGCCTCTGATTGGTTGGTCACAGGCGGCTCATCACTTAATCACATCTATAAACTCCCTTTTTTCTCTCCAGGCAGTGCTGGAAACAGTCAGCTCTTGCCCATCAGTTTCCAAATCCCTACACAGCTCAGCCATCACCATCGTGAACCTGTGTGAGACTCTCACTTTCAACATTTACCAAGCATGTAACATCTACAGTGAGATATATTATTTCTTTAATAGTTCATACCCTGAAATGGCTTCATACCCAGCCAATGGTGTTCTTTATACCAGTCAGAAATTAAAATATCTAGGGTAATTATCCCTCATTAGCATAGTCAACAAATACTTCTGAGTGCCTACAATATGCCAGGATCATGCTGGGTGCTGGAGGTGCCAAGAAAAACCACTGTAAGGGAAAAAAATGGGCTGTCAAGGATCCTGTGAGGGTGGGAACAGGAGGTAGGAGGGGGTGCTGGTATGTGTAAGCTGCCAGCCCTGGCCTGACATGAGGACCCACTCTGCCCAGAGCACAAACTATTCCAGGGACATGGCCTCCCCGAGGAGCCAGCTCCCTGATGTCAGCATTGCCAAGTTATTCTCCCCAGCATTTTGCGAGCATTAGTCTCATCCTTGTAACAACGTGAGAATGAAATAGCAGGTACCCTCCGAAATACCTGTCATCATTCTGTTTAAGCTAGGTTTGCAGGCAAGTCCTATAGGGTCTGTAGATCTCCTTCTGAGTGCCACCATGCTTGCAATGGGGTAAACTGTCAATGACATTTGATGACTTGCAAAATGCAGCGCAGAAATGAGTGATGCTGGCTCCTGGCCAGCACTCTCATTGTTTTCTTTTTTCCCCACCACACCAATGGAACACTTCTTTCTAGAGCATTTGATAGATGTGTTCATGATATCCTTGAAATTGCCTGTATCTGTTATGAAAGTCCTGAGAATCTGTCCCAAAGGTAGTAGTAAATTGCTATCACCTCAGCTTTAAGTATTTTCATAGCCTCGGGAAATTTGCTATTTCATCTCCAGTCTTCCTTGTGGCATTTGTTCCCACCTGCCATCCTCATCTCTTGGCCAGCACATCTGGAAGAGGGGTCACCCTCCCTGGGGGGGGTCAGTCTGTGGCTGCACTCCCGTCCTGCTCACAAGAGACCAGAAGCAACACTGTATCAGACCACATTTGGGGCCACCTCCCCAGTCACCCAAATGAGAACAAAACATGGGTTCAAGGAAAAGAAAGATACTCTGTGTGTTTGTTTTTGTGGCTGGGACATCAGTTCTAGGAATGCATGGTAATATGGACCCTGACCTACTTTCCTGGATTCTGAACAGGCAGCACAGTCTATTGATAAGAACTGAAAGCAAAGGGCCAGCGCAGGAAAGGGGAGACAGTTTTTCTGTAGATCAGCAAACTGGGAGCCAAGAGACCTGGGTGCAACTCCCAGCCATGCCATAATTAATAACTATGTGATGTGGGAGGGGTGGGGGGGGCAGTAACGCAATTTCTCTGGACTTGGGAAGTAGACTGTGATTTTAAAGATTCATGCAATTCTGAGTCTCTGATGCTAAATAAGGTCAATATATTTCTCTATGCAGAAGGTGACTAGGGTGGCTGACACTTGGCATATGAGGGATGAGAAGCATTGGGCGGGCAGAGGTGCCCTTCCAGCCTGGCGGATGTGCCCTGTGGACTGGCTGTGGAAGAATGCCCTGCTTTGTCAGATGATGCAATGATACCCTCTGGGTCCCCACCCTCCTGCACAGCACGTACCTGCAGAGGTGCCTTATTCACTTGTGTCTGGTGTACCAGAGCTTCTCCAGCCTCTGGAGTTAAGGCTCCATGGTGACCCACAGGCAGGATGCTGAGTGAAACAGATTTTTCCTATCCCAAGCCTAGAGGGGAGGGGCGTGTTTGACTCACCCATGTGACTCACTGTAGGTGTGGTTCAGAAATCACCAGAGCCTAAGTTTTCCATCTTTTGGAGATAACAATGCCCCAAAAGTGTCCAAATGTAAAGACAGTGCAAGAGCTCTCCACTATTCCAGGTAGCCATTTGATCATCTAACTCCAGAGTTCACTGGAACCACAAGCAGAAAGTCCCAAAACTGCATACCTTAGAGACCACCAAGTACCCAAATTAATCAGCGTGGGGCACGCTTCATAACAAGCCATCAGGTATCTGATGCTGTCAATTCTCAGACCCCACTTTGAGAAACGCTGCCCAGGTGATAAGCTACTCTATTTTTTCACTGTGGGTTTCTGGTAGCTGATCACAGCCTCAGGACTCTTACCTCCCACAGAGCAAACCAATGTGCCCTGAAAGCACCCGGGGAATCGTGTTGGACTGTGGATTCAGATTTCATCAGTCTGGGTGGAAGCTCAGGTTCTGCATTTCTAACAAACTCCCAGAGAAGGCTGATGGCGCTGGTCCGGGGACCACACTTTGAGTAGCAATACTCTAGATGAGAGGTTCTCAGCTCCAACTGCACATTAGGGTCATCTCTTAAACACCATTGACATTAACATTCTGACTTTTAAAAATTGGTCTGGGAGAGAGTCAGACATCTTTTAAGCACTCAGGTGCCTCTTATGTGCACGGAGCACTGAGGACCCTCCGCACACAAACACTGTCTCTGCAGCAGATGGAGACCAGGGCACTGGCTGAAAGACGGGAATGGGCAGTGGCCTAAGGTCCATCATTCACACCAGTCCGAACCCCAGTGAAGGAGGCTTAGAGCCTTGCTGGGGGAACAAGGCAGGCTGGCCCATCTGTATCCTGACACTGACAGGTATCTCCGATGTGGCTTCTAGGAGGAAAAGAAGTGGAAGTTTTAGCAGGAAGAATGGGGAAGAGGGCTTTGTCCGTAGACACTAATGCAGTCACTACTGCAGGTCGGACTGCGCTGCTCCTCCAGCTCTGCATGAATTTCCCAGCGCTCTCTGCTTGCCTCTGGGGGTGGACCAAGGTGGGACACTGACCTGTCTCGTTTTGCCCCTGGCCAGGCAACACTGAGGCAAAGCCACCCTCGACGAGCCCCAAGGCGGATGAGGGCTCAGAGGCCGTGTTCCCCAAGCCCAGGAACGTGTTCCATATCGAGTGGTCATCCATCCACAGGAGGAGCAAAGGTGTGTGCTTCCCCCCATGGCTCCCAGGGGGACTTGACCTTTTCATCTCTAAAATGGGGACCCTGGCAGCACCCTATCACAGGCAGTTGGGAAATCCGTGAGGGTGAGGTTCATTCTCGTCATCCCCCAATCTCTGACTTACGCCATGGGTCTCAGAGTCTCAGCCAGGGATGGGGAGACCGGAACTGAGACAGGTTTTGTCAGTCTTGGCCAGGAAGTTTGCAAATTTGATGGCACATTGGAACCACCCACATTCCATGCCCAGAAACGATACTCTAGTTCATCTGGGAGGCAGCCTAGGTGGCAGAAGAAGCTTGAACAGCTCTCCGTAAGGCAGTTGCCTGGTAGCCTGATGGTTAGGATTTGGTGCTTCCACTGCAGGGGCCTGGGTTCAGTCCGTGGTTGGAGAACTGGTCTGCAAGCTACACTGGTCTGCTATACCAGCAGGTATAGTCAAAATGCAAAAAAAATAAAATTAATAAAACATCACATTTAAAGTGACCCAAAAAAACAGCAAATCACAACCACGATGTGGTCACGATGGTCACGCTGCTAGAGATAAAAAGTTCTCTCCTACAGCTGTGAGGAGAGGGGCTCCCAAAGGCCAAGAGGAGGTCCAGAGCAGCCCAACAGTCAGGGAAGCCAGAAACCTGGATGCTGGGGGTGGGGAGCAGGTTGGGGCAAACAGGGAGGAGGCAAGGGAGGGAGAGGAGGGCCTCTGATCAGATGCAAGGTGGGAGCAGTCTCATGAAGGCCTAATTGTGCCCCCCAGAGAGGACCCCTTTGGGCCAGAAGTTTGACAGAGCCCCCAGGGCATCCCAAGGAAGACAGCATAGTTTGCTTCCAAAAGTTAACACTCTCCCTACAAACATCTTCTTAGGATGGTGTTGGAGAGCTGGGGTAAGGGAGGACCTGGCAGAGAGCCCTGCACTGAGGAGACTGGGAGAAGGGTTAGTAGGAGCTGCTGGAGAGCTGGCGTTTCAGGCAGAAGCAGAGAATCTCTCAGGATATCATACACACTGGCCTCAGGGGCTAGAGTATCCTCTTTGCTTCCTGTTCTTCCTTTCAAACTTCCTTAATTTGTTTCTCCCACCACACTGGTATTTGCAGTTCCTGCTCCTTCAAACGAGGGGTCACAGGGCCGTTGGTGATCTCTTCTAGTGTCTAAGTGCCCTGAAATCTCATAAATGCAGACTGAATGGCCAATTGTCTAAAGAGTCTCGGCACCTAGAGCTCAGACTGCCATTCTCACACTTGACCACAAGAGGACACCAGAGCGTCAACAGCAAAGCTTCCACAGGCCTTTCATGATACCTGAACACTTTTCAAATGCCTCATCTTTACAAATAGGTTATCTCATAATAATGAAAACACTTACAATGAGTTTTCTAGAATAACAAGGACATGCCAAAATCTGTTTTGAGTTAACAACATGCGTATCCCTTGTCTTAATCCAACCAGCCACTTAAATATCTAAAATTCTGAGACATAATCGTAAAAAGACCAAGACAGCTTAGGTCATCCAGCTGGGAAGAGTTGTAGTAAAATCTGAACACAGACCTTGGATGGTTCGGGCAGCTTAATGCTTTATGAGCAACAACGCCTTACAAATACTAGTCTGTGTCATGTAGGAAAAGAACCCTGGCTCACAAGTAGCTCTGTTTGCTCATCTACAAAACACAGGAGTTGAGTAAAAGCAGAGCCTCTTTACTAAAAGTCAGCCAAGCCTCTGAACCCCCTAAATTCCTGAAAATGTCCTGTTTACATCAAGATGTGCATTTTTTTTTCCCCAAAAGAGCTTGCCTATGGGTGTTTGCAGTAGCAGAGGGGGCCTTCCTGTACAAGGAGACAAGCCCAGGACATCCTCAGTGGGCCAGGAAGTGCTGAGCATTCCAACTCAAGCCTGGCAGAAAGCTTGCTGCAAAAGTGCCAGGGTAGAGGTCTTAACTGATGGTGCCCTCTCCTTCCGCCTCCAGTGTTTGGTAGAGGTGAGCAGCAGGAGAGGCACCCCAAAGACCTTTCTTCCCGCCTATACCGGAAGCCCACGGTTGAGTTGCTGTGAGTAAAGAGTGGCCTGAATCAGGGGTGGCGACCGCATCCCAGTGCCTGCCACAGAGTAGAAAAACCAGGCTCAGAAAAGACATCTTCTGGATTAGGCAAACTTTTCTTGAATTCATATTTCTAGAAACATAATTATGTGGGATAAAGATGTCTATTTTTCAGTTTACTTTATAAAATTTGCTGCTTCTTTTATTTGATTATGTTGTGTTTGTCCTTCTGTATCCAGCATTCAAGTATTTAGGAAATAAGTTGGTGCTAATTTTCAAAACAGAATCTCTACTTGTTTAATTTTATGGATAGTTAAATTTTAAAGACTAGACATATTGGAGTTTGGGGAGGTGCTGTCTTCTGCAAAGAGTGTGGTATACTAGAAGTAATATTTTTAAAAAAAGATTCTAAAAATTTGTGGGCAAATCTAAATTATATCATTTGACCTTGACCTTTATAAGTGAGAACCTAACCTCTCCATCCACACCTGAGACCTCATCCACAGAATGAGGCTAAAGCTACTGTCTTGTTACACTACAGTCATGAGGGATTGGTTCCAAGGTCCCTAAAGGGCACCAAAATCTGTGGATGTTCCAGTCTTTTACATAAAATGGCATAGTATTAATATTTGCATATAACCTATGCACATCCTCTGATACATTTTAATTCATCTCTAGATTGCTTATAATATTTAATATTAATACAATGAAAACGCTGTGCAAACAGGTGTAAATACAATGTAAACGATACATATTAATAAAAAGTTGCCAGTGTGGAGCAAATTCAAGTTTTCCTTTTTGGAACTTTCTGGAAATTTTTTTCAAATATTTTTAATCCACAGTTAATTGAATCTGTAAATGATACAGATGTCGACGGTACAAGGTTGTTGCCTATATTAAATGAAGTAACATGTTAAACGAAACAAAAGATATTCTAGTCTACAGAAACAAAGATGCTTAAATAGCAATTTCACTAAATATCAAATGCAAATCTTAGCTTGCCCCCTGGCAAGCACGTCACTCCTCAGTGTGGAAGCTCAGAATGTGGGGCTTCTTGCCCGTCTCTTGTCCCTGGACAGGCTCTGGAGACCATGGAGGACAGCTCCGAGATAAAGGTGGAAACCAGCATCTCCAAGACTTCCTGGATTCGGAGCTCCCTGGCCGCCATAGGGAAGAGGGTCCACAAAGCCCTGGGCTACATCACCGGAGAGATGAAGGAGTGTGGAGAGGGTCTTAAAGGTAAACACTCCACGAGAGCAGCCTCTGCTTCCACCCCTGAAAAGGTCCTTTCTGGCCATCCTCTAGGAAACATACTGCCCGGATCTCTGTAGGTGAGATGGAGTCCTGTCTCCATGGATAGGAGTTTTCCCGTTACAACAGGCATATGGACTCTCAGAATGTCAATGCCAATACCCGTAGATGTGCAAGCTCTCACCTCTGAACATAACAGTCACGCTCTTGCCAGTACTCCCTCAGAATGTCACTTTTTAGTACTGGGATTCTAGAACCAGCTTTCTGGGAAAATGCCCACCTAGAAATGGCTTATGGGAGAGCTGCATCTACTCTTCTGACAGGTTCCCATCAGCAGTCTCCCAGAGCTCAGGCCAGGGTTTGGCGCCTGGATCCTTCCTCCTGAAAATTCAGGCCATTCCCCTGGGGGCACAGGTTGTGCAGGGTACCCACTGCTTCAACAACAACCTACAGACCAGAGCCAGCTCGCAATGGGGTGAAGGGTCTTCTGGGCAGTCAGATGCTCTCTTGGGTTCTTTCCTTACCCCACTCTGTGGCAAGTGACAGCAGGGGGCTGAACCCGCCTTAGATGCCAGCTTCCCTCACCCTCTCACCCGCTGGGGCCTCGCCTGGCACAGCTGAGCCTTGACTGACTCCCTGACCTATTCCATTTTCAGACAAATCCCCGGTGTTCCAGTTCGTCGACTGGGTGCTCCGGGGCACGTCCCAGGTGATGTTTGTGAACAACCCCCTCAGCGGCACCCTCATCGTCCTCGGCCTCTTCATCCAGAACCCCTGGTGGGCCATCTCAGGCTGCCTGGGCATGTAGTGTCCACCTTGACAGCCCTCATCCTGAGTCAGGACAAGTGAGTCCCAGGAAGCCCAGGGTCTCGGCCTGAGACCAGAGGTAGCTCCCTGAGGGATCCCTCCACCAGCTTCCCATCCTCACTGCTTGGCTCACGGCTCAGAAGTTCCTCAAACAAGGTCACTCATAACTAAAACAACCATCTCCTGGTTACAAAACTCCACGCTGTCCAGGGGATGGTGAAGGGTTGATGATCGGAAAGTGTTCGTGGTGAGGTTCCAGCTGAGAAAAGCCTGGCTCAGGAGGACAATCGAGGGGCCATGCCCTGCTTTAGGCCGCAGGGGACCCCCCTTCACTAGCCCTCCCCTCCCAGGTCCGCCATCGCAGCTGGACTTCACGGCTATAACGGAGTGCTGGTGGGGCTGCTGATGGCCGTGTTCTCAGACAAAGGCGACTATTTCTGGTGGCTTCTGCTCCCGGTCATCGTGATGTCCATGTCTTGGTAAGTTTGCTTCTGAGGCTGTGGGTGGCGATAAAGGGCTTCCTACCTTTCTACCTAACTCTGTGACCGTCTAAACAAGAGTTCAAAGCAGCATTTCCTTAGAAATATCGTCACATCAGAAATACCGTCTAAAAGTAATTACTGACATTGTACAGTGATAGCACCTCTGTGCTGCATGTTGTCCGGGGACAGTGAAGGGTTTCATTACCTACGTTCCTTTACTCTTCTTTTGTGAGATCTAAAAGAGCCCCTGGCCCTACCCCACCAGAGCAAGCGAAGGGAACTGAGGTCCACAGAGGGTTTAAAGCCATGGGATTCTGTCACTCTCCGGAAAACTTCCCATCCCTCCTCCCCAGTGCTGCCCTGTCCTCGGACCCCGTGCCCAGACCAGGACAACCTCCCAGGGTGGACTGCAGGCCCAGGCACTGCCCAGAGCCCTCATGGGGGCCAGACCCCAGCTCTTTCCTTCCCTGCAGAAACCAAAGATTACTCCTGCCAGGATCGCCCTCAGCCCCTTCTGCAAACATTTGTTGAATGCAGAGTGGGCTTCCCCTTCACTGATCTGTCCTCTCTGCTCACCCTTGCAGAAGGAGCCCTAAGGCCCTTCAAGGAAGTTCTGTGATTCCTTTGCCTTAGGACTTTCCCCAAAAGACCTGCTTCTGAAGCTGAGTCTGGGCATCCGCCCTGTTGCTGTGTGGGGTGGAGGCAGGAGGCCCAGGAAGGGGGCTGCCCAGAGCCAGTCAGGCTGGGAGAGGGAGCCAACCAGCTGTTTTTCCCCCAAGAAGGCTCAAGGAGCCCCCTTGTCCCAGTCAGTCTAGCGCCAGTGCCAGAGGGCATCACGAACAGCATCTCCTGTGCTTCTGCCGTCAGCCCCATCCTCTCCAGTGCCCTGGGCACCATCTTCAGCAAGTGGGACCTCCCGGTCTTCACACTGCCCTTCAACATCGCCGTGACCCTGTACCTGGCCGCCACGGGCCACTACAACCTCTTCTTCCCCACAACGCTGCTGCAGCCGGTCTCCTCCGTGCCCAACATCACCTGGTCAGAGATCCAAGTGCCCTTGGTAGGTATTGTGGAAGGTGGAAGGGCAGGGCCTGCCCGTACTCAGTGTTAAAGTGGCATTTAGTTATTTTGCATGTCAGAAACATCCAGTTATATTAACACCTAATACCAATTATTCAGTGCAAGGCACTCTACCTACAACATCACGTTAGCCACCAGCTTTTGCTTTTCTCTTTTGAAGAGCTAAAAGGGCCATTTCTGGCCCTACTCTGTCCTGTCATAGCCTGAGAGAGACCAAGGCCAGGTTAAGAGACTGCCTGAGGTCATGCAGCTAATGACCAAGGGGTAAAGTCAAAAGAAGGCTCCTGACTTTTAGATTTGGGTTCTTTTATCTTTTTCTGTTGTTTTGTTTTTGAGCCTTTTTGATCCCTTACTCCAGTTCAGTCCAAGCTACGTCGTGTTTTTCTTCTCGTTCAATGTCTTTGAATCATTAGCGACATGCACACCACACTGCCGTCTGTTGGCTGGAGAAGTCTTTGCTCCAGGCTGGGGAGCGGGTTCCCCTCGCTGTCTGAGGCATCGCCCACTTTAAAGCACAGGTGTTCCTCCACTAAGAAACATCTAACAGAGCTTTTTAAGCTTTTGGTAAGCATTCTGTATATAATGCTGGACTCTGGAAGTCTGCCAAGATAGATTTTTTTTAAAAAACTATGCTAAAAGCTTTAAGTCAGCCTAGAGAAATATGCCCATCAGCCTTCTTTCTTAAACTGGGCAAGTTTTCTCTGAGGTCTCTACCCTGTTACACTAAATGACTCTGCGGACTAGCACTCACTCTGAAATTTGTTATTAGCAGTCTATCATCTAAACCACCTGGGCGTGTTGAAGGGACTTTGTGTCAGAAATAATGGTGCCGAGTTTCCCTGGCAGTTCATGGAGATGGCAGGACGGCATGGAAGAGAGCCCTGCATTTGCCCAAGACGTATTACCTAGGAAGAGACGTGTTTCCATTAGCCCTATGCTTGTTGATGTTCGTGTGTGTGTGTGTGTGTGTGTGTGTGTACGTGTGTGTGTGTGTACCTTCGAGAACCAAAGGTGAGAAACGGGCCATGTGGGCAGTTCAGACCCTCAGGCTTCCCTTTCACAACATTCAGCCAATCAGCATCTTTTCAAGTCAAAATGGCTCTAACTGGCATGGCTAAGAGGGGGTGATGGTAGAAAGGGCAAGTTTGAGATACTTTGCAAACTCCAAACCACAGTTTCCATAGAAAAGATAACTAGGAACTTTGTGGGGGAAAAAAATTAAATGGACAATACTGTACAAATACTTTGGAACCCCCAAAGTTCCAGAAAAGACAAATTCAATGCTTGGTGATTATTCCTTGGGAAATACTCTTCTGGCTAATTTTGAATGTATTATGATGATGGTGAGAATGTCTTGTCATTTTGACAGTCATAATTAGAGCTTCGAGTCTGGGGAACCAGTGGTCGATGTTAGAGAAAGGGTCTAGGCCTCCTAAGGATTTTGAGGCTCTGCAAGCCTCCCTGCTCTTTGGTGATGGGAGAGCCTACTGGAGGCTGCAGCTGGCTGGGGACCAGGTAGCCCAGCCACTGCCTCTGTCCAGAACTCTGCCTGTCCCGCTGTCCCCTGCATAGCAATGTCCGAGTCCTCTCCTGTTCTCTGTCCTAGGTTAAGGGGGAACTGAGCCCAGAGGGTTGCCCGCTAGACCACTGCAATCCTGTCTGGATGTGGATGAGGGCCCTACAGCCACAAGACCTCCCTCCTCAGCATCCCGGGAGGAGGCCTCGGGGGACGCGCTTCACCAAGAACTATAAACGGGGAGGGTGAACCCAGCGCCCCCAGCAGGCCCAGAGCCCCTCCCATGTTTTCCTAGCTCAAGTCCCTCTGGCCAAGCTTCGAAACACAGACCCAGTCTCAGCCACTGGGGAAGCCTGTGTGCCCAGGATCTTTTCCCAAACTTCAGGGCGCGTGTGCGAGTGCCCACAAGGCACTGGACTCTGGACTTCCTTTCTCGTTCATAGACACTCACTACCTGAGACAATGGAGGCTTGACACGTCGGGGCCCTCCCCCATCAGCCACCACGTGATGGCTTTACCACCAAAACCTCCACATGCCAAGGTGCCACCTGCCCAAGGGCTCCTCTGTGGATGCAAATCTAGCTGCTCATCCAGACGACCACACCAATACAACCACGGCCCAGACGTGCTGTTCATGAAAACACAAGGAACCCTCTTCCCATCTAATATTTGGCCTTCTAGGCATGTTTTTAGCTTAAAAAAAAAAAAAAAAGAGACGTTACAAGAGTTTTTCAATCCCGATTCTGATTAGCCATCTAGTAATTTTCCAATGAACAACACCCTGATTTTTTTCTAAACCCAAGTCCAGTTGCTCATCACTCAAAAGCCAATTCTCAAGAGACAAGCATTGGTAGGAAACAAAATTTTGCTTTATTTTGGAGGCCTTTTAAAGGAGAGCTTCAGGGTTGCAGAGCTTCCCAGCTAGTGCAGTAGTAAAGAATCTACCTGCCAGTGAAGGAGACCCAAGAGACACGAGTTTGACCCTTAGGTTTGGGAGGATCCCCTGGTGTAAGAAATGGCACCTCACTCCAGTATTCTTGCCTGGAATATTCCATGGACAGAGGAGTCTGGGAGTTTAGTGCCTTACACTCATGCTTCTAAATAAAGGAAACAACATTTTAACCATTTACTGTTCTTAGAACTCAAGATTAAAGCAATAAATCTTGTATTCCTTATAGAGTGAAATCATTTGAAAATATCTTGGAAAACTGTTGCAAAATGTTAGTATGGAGGGTTTAGCATCAAATATCTTCCTGTTCAAGTTGTCTCTTTTGCCTCCATAACTGCACGTCATCCTGTTGGATCTGCAGCTTTTGAGAGCCATCCCTTTGGAATCGGCCAAGTGTACGGCTGTGATAACCCCTGGACTGGAGGCATTTTCCTCATAGCTTTGTTCATATCATCGCCTCTTATTTGCTTACACGCTGCAATTGGATCCACCATTGGGATGTTAGCAGGTTAGTGTCGTTATTAATTAACTTAATTAATGGGCCTTATGAATGGGCCCCTTATTAATGGCCTGCAAGAATGTTGTGCCTGGGGCAAGCTCCAAAGAAAATGCTGACGTGTGTCTTCTTGCTCCACCTGCTTATTCCTGTGAACTCTCTTCCTTCCACATCACCTGGTCTTAGCATTTGGGGTGCTGCACCTTCCTGCTCCGCTGAGCAAACCCCATCCTTAAGAAAAGCTCTGGTCACTTACACCTCTGGATAAACTAAAAGCTTGGGAGGAGCTTGTTCCAGGTGTGTTTCTATTGTAAGCCTTATCTCTAATCATGATAAGAAGCTTGTTCTCCAGGAGAACATTCAGGTTGATACCTTAATCCTCCTTCTTCTGGCACTGCTCAAACTTCAGATCATTACTGAAAAGCATCTCATACCCATACCAGCTGAGCCGCCGATATGCATGTGACTCTAAAGCCATGTGTCTCCTTTAGATGTTTCCCCACTGAGTAGTCAGAAGTCCTTTTCATAAATACTTTGGGGACACTGATAACTGTCTGAGTTGAAGACTGTGGGGGACTTCAGGGCTAGTGGGCCCACTCGACCCCACACAGCACTCAGCCTGTCTTCTCCCCCAGCTCTCACTCTCGCGACACCCTTTGACTCCATCTACTTCGGACTGTGTGGCTTCAACAGCTCGCTGGCCTGCATCGCCATAGGAGGCATGTTCTACGTCATCACCTGGCAGACGCACCTCCTCGCCATCGCCTGCGGTGGGTACCGCCAGCAGAGTTCCTTATCCACCTCAAACGACACCAGCCACTATGCCCACAGGGAAGCCACCCTGCAAAACTTTTGCTGAGCCTCCAAAGATAAATGGGAAGATTTGTTTGCTTTATAAAGGGATTTTATTTGAAACTATTTTGAATAGTCCTTTAGTGCTTAATACATTAAAAACTATTTTCACTGAATGCAAAGTGTTCAGCCACACGAAGACAGAGTTTTTGATGGAGGTTGTTCATTTGTTGTCTGTGATTGCTGCTTTCCAGGCTGGTGATTGAAGCAACCCTTGTGTAAATTAATCCTTATGTGGAGAATTGGGTGATTTACATCAGATACAGCAGTTAACCTTAAATACCCAAACACTGACCATGGACCTTCAAATAGTGCTTGTAGGTGTGTGGTCGGGGTATTCAGTGACTCTCTAATAAAGGTTTGCTGTTGTTAATATCTTAGGAACCATTGGGATGTTTTTAGTGGAGAAATTGAGGGTTCAGAAGCAAATCCCAATTACTGTGGCCCATTTTCACAGACCCTGACCTCCCACCAGCTCTTGGGTCTCCCCAGTGGCAAGCCTGGCAATACCCTCAAAAAGCAAAGCCCAGATGACAAGGCAGCATGCATATTTGGTCTTTCTCAAGCTTACAGAATGCTGTTCCTCCCTGGAAACCCATATTATGTTAATAACTTGTGATGAAATATCCCAGCAGGGAGTTCTGGGATTCACACGCCTTGGCTGTATAGTAAAACGTTCATTTATGGTTTATGCTGCTAAATGTTCCTTTGCTAGAATGCAAGGTGGTAGGACCCAGGAGAACTGTAACAGCTAAATTCTGGTCCTTTTTAACAAAGTTCATCTGCTGTCTTAGTTATGCCGGCATTTGCGTGGAATTTAACACTTTTCAAAGCTGCCAAGCAATGGAAATGTAACTCAATTTTTTTTTTAACCCAAGAGATAGCATTTGTGGCGTAAAATGTATGGGGAGAGAATGTATAAACTTGAGGCACTGCTGGTTTCCTGACAATTTCTTTGTTCTCTTGCAGCACTGTTTACAGCCTACCTGGGTACCGCCCTGGCTAACATGTTGTCCGTGGTGAGTCAACAGGGCTAAGGACATGCCTCACACCATCCCCCATGTTCTCTTGGCTCTCAAGCCCCTCTTCCAAGAGCCCCTCCCCAAATCCTCTTGTCTCAAATCATTTGCATTGTGCAGATCCTCCACCATGGGTGGCTAGGATGATTATGCAGATCTATCAGATACAGGGGAAAAATTAAGCCACCTCACCCAGATTCTGCAATCCCTGCAAGACTACATCTGAAATACTGAAAAGGTAGATTCTTTATCCACTGAGCCATCAGAGAAGCTCTTCATTTCTTTAAATATGTGATAGTAAGGGGCAGTGATGCAACAAGAGACTGACCCAGACTTGCCCATGAGTGTCCAGGAGCCTCCAGCAGAGGGGTGGGTCTGCAGTGGCCTGCTGCAAGGTTGGGGACACTGTGTGCAGCAGTGCATGCAAGGGACCTTTTGAAGGAGGTCGTCATTATCTTCATGACCTCCACCATAGTTTGGCCTCAGGTCAAGCAACTGGGAGGGAACATAGCCCCACCCATCAACAGAAAATTGGATTAAAAATTTACTGAACATGGCCCCTCCCATTAGAACAAGACCCAGTTTCCCCCTCAGTCAGTCTCTCCCATAAGAGGCTTCCATAAGCCTCTTACCTTCTCCATCAGAGGGCAGAGAATGGAAAACAAAGTCACAGAAAACTAACCAATCTGATCACAGTGGGCCACAGCCTTGTCTAACTCAATGAAACTATGAGCCGTGTAAGGCCACCCAAGAAGGACAGGTCATGGTGGGAAGTTCTGACAAAATGTGGTCCACTGGAAAAGGGAAACGCAAACCACTTCAGTATTCTTGCCTTGAGAACCCCATGAACAGTATGAACAGGCAAAAACATAGGACACTGAAAGAGGAACTCCCCAGGTTGGTAGGTGCCCAATATGCTACTGGAGAAGAGTAGAGAAATAACTCTAGAAAGAATGAAGAGACGGAGCCAAAGCAAAAACAACACTCAGTTGTGGATGTGACTCGTGATGGAAGTAAAATCCGATGCTGTAAAGAGCAATATTGCATAAGAACCTGGAATGTTAGGTCCATGAATCAAGGCAAATTGGAAGTGGTCAAAGAGGAGATGGCAAGAGTGAACGTCAACATTTTAGGAATCAGTGAACTAAAATGGACTGCAATGGGTGAATTTAACTCAGATGACCATTATATCTACTCCTGAGGCAAAAATCCCTTAGAAAAAATGGAGTAGCCATCATAATCAACAAAAGAGTCCAAAATGCAGTTCTTGGGTGAAATCTCAAAAACAACAGAATGATCTCTGTTCATTTCCATTCAGCTGATGGTTTGAAGACAAATCATTCAGTTTCACAGCAATCCAACCTATACCATAACCATGCTGAAGAAGCTGAAGTTGAATGGTTCTATAAAGACCTACAAGATCTTCTAGAACTAACACCCCCCAAAATGTCCTTTTCATTATAGCGGACTGGAATGTGAAAGTAGGAAGTCAAATGCAGTTCTTGGGTGAAATCTCAAAAACAACAGAATGATCTCTGTTCATTTCCATTCAGCTGATGGTTTGAAGACAAATCATTCAGTTTCACAGCAATCCAACCTATACCATAACCATGCTGAAGAAGCTGAAGTTGAATGGTTCTATAAAGACCTACAAGATCTTCTAGAACTAACACCCCCCAAAATGTCCTTTTCATTATAGCGGACTGGAATGTGAAAGTAGGAAGTCAAGAGGTACCTGGAGTAACAGGCAAATCTGGGCTTGGAGTACAAAATGAAGCAGGTCAAAGGCTAATAGAGTTTTGCCAAGAGAACACACTAGGGTCGCAGAGTGGGACACGACTGAGCGACTGAACTGAACTGAGGAAGAACTTTTAATATTTTCTCTATTTTTTTTTATTGGCTGTATAACTTCTGTGTCATGTAAAGTACTTTGAGTACTTACCTCTATATCTATATTCATGTTTTATAGGCAAGGCAGCAAATTTAGAAGAGATATCTCAACTCTAATTATAGAGTTAGGATTCCAAGTTAAGAAAAAGCCTAAAAAAATATTTATCAACAAAGCCAATATCTGGAAAAGTGCCTTAGATGGATTCAGAAATCAAAACTTTAATCCTTCATTTACAATTGAAATAGTGTATGTTAATGAAAATGATCATTTTGGAAGAGAGCAGCCTGGATCAAAGCAAGAATTCCTAAGTCTCTTAATGCAGCAACTTGAGAACTCACCATTGTTTGAAGGGTCCTTGTCAAAGAACTTGTCTTTAAATTCTCAAGGTAATTATTTTCTTTATTATTGTATATACTGAATATGGCTTGTGTTAAAATAATGATAAATCACAGAGAAGGGGAAAAGTGATACTTCTAAAAATAATTTTTATAGTGAACATTTTTTATTTAAGAATATCCTATAGCAGTATCCTCCAGTGATTCCACTTAAAATTAAGTGTCATTTCTTAAAAATGTACTTTGTATTAAATTAAATTGATTTGAATAGAATGACCAAATGCGATGAATAATTTTTTGAGCTCTTTTTGTTTATATATT
>SJYC01099408.1:0-12541 GCA_006408675.1 Madoqua kirkii
GGATTTTTAAAATTTCTGATTTATTATGTGTTTATTACTTATATATGATGGTTATCATTTATTAATAAAATAAGTGTATTTGATATCTTTTATTTGTGTTTACAGCTCTGAAGGAGAACCTTTACTATGAAGCTGGCAAAATGGTTGCCATTTCTTTGGTTCATGGTGGTCCTTCACCTGGTTTCTTTTCTCAGACCTTATTTAACTGCCTTGCTTATGGACCAGAAAATACCCAACCAATTTTAGACGATGTTTCTGACTTTGATGTGGCACAGATTATGATCAGGGTAAGAAATGTACCTGTTTGTTCAGATGTAGACTGTGTTCTAGTTATATGTTAGTTGCTTCATCATGTCTGACTCTTTGTGACCCATGGACTGCAGATCATGAGGCTCCACTATCTATGGAACTCTCCAGGCAAGAATATTGGAGTGAATAGCCATTCCCTTCTCCATGCAATCTTCCCGACCCAGGGATCGAACCCAGGTCTCCTGCTTTGTAGGCAGATTCTTTACTGTCTGAGCCACCAGGGAAGCCCATGTTCTAGGTATATTTGAATATAAATGATGTATCTGCAATAGAATAGTAAATATTCTTTGTGGGGTAGTTAAGGGGTGTAGATATTTTTGTTTACCAACAAAGTAAAATCACTTAATAGATAGATGTAAGGAACAAACAGCTAGAGATCATAATGTTGATAAAACCAGTTGGATAATGTGGCTTAGATCTGTGGTCAGAATGGCTTGTTAACACTTCTCAGAACTAGATGGATTTATCTGCTCTGCCAGAGATGACCTAAGTCAGATTCCTTATTGCATGCTAAAGAGCAGGTGAAAGTGCTCCTTCTTGTAGGCAGGTGGATGTAAAAAGGGGACGGTTACCAGCAGAAACTTTCTCTTTTCCCGCTGCAGCAGGGAGATAGGAGTGATAGGCGGAGTGAAAGACCAGGCTGACTTTCTTCTCTGTGAGAACAGCTGGGGAGACTCTGTGTTCCTTCCTAAAAGTGTTGCCGTTTATTAAGGCCTCTCCTACATGTGTTACCTGTACACAATCAGTTTACTTACCATAATACCCTGTGAGATAAGTATCTTTGCCCATGTGTTATTGGTTTAGAAACTGAGACAGTGAAATCCATTCAACTTTTCTTCCCTTAACCTGTCACCTACTAAAATAGGCAGGGATCTAAATCTCCACATATGAAGGCCTTTCTTTCCTAATTCCTTATCTCTGATTTCTGCAATCACCATTGTATTTGAATTCCTTTTTGCTGTTTTCTTTAATATTCTGTTCCTTGGTACTTTTTAACTGCTATTGTCTTTTTAAATACTTCTTCCTACCCCTGAAATTTAGGTAATTTTAGGTAGTGTTGTCTTAGCAGTCTTCCTTCTATATAGTGAGAAGAAAGCATCTTCTCATTCATAACCTTTCTGAAGATTTCCAGACCTGTGTTTTTTGGCCCCTGATTTTTAGATCCAGATAAGATCTGGGTCTTCCTACCAAATTGAGCCCAACATGTTTAAGACAGAAGTTTTTCCCAGAATTTGGGTTTTTTGCCTGATTCTCATGTTCTTTTCAAGAGATTTTTTATTCCAAGTTATTCTGGAGACAGGGTTATCACTCTTCCATACTCTGTTCATCAGCTTGTGTCAAGGCATCTGTCTCTTAGAGTGGCCTTTCCTTCTTATTTCTAGTATACTTAATATATGAAACTTATATCTGTGTTTAAACAGTTAAGATATTATTCTAATGTTCTTACTCAGGATGATTCTTTTACAAGTATAGGTTTGACCACATTGCTTTTTTTTTTCAAGAATCCTAATGGATTCTCATTGCCTACTGAATGGAGTTTAAACTATTCATTAGGGCCCTTAAGACTTCTAGTTCTCTTCATGGTGTTATTTACTCTGGTTCTTTGCCATTGTTTCTTCACTGATTTTAGTCAACAAATACTGTGTATCCCGTACTTGTTTTAAAAACCACTGAGGATAAAGTAGTGAACTAAACAAAACCCCTGCCTCCTCAGAATGTACCTATGAGAAGAAAGACAAGATAATCAAATATGTAATATACTGTCATGTAGTAAAATACATAATATAGAACAGAATAATAAGGATATCTCTTGCAAGATAATGCTTGGGGTATAATAAGTTAAGCTTAGCCTAAGCTTTTGTAACAAAGAGACCCAAAAGACAAAAGCTCAAAAAAGGCAGATATTTAATTTTTTTCTAAAATCTAGATTTTAAGTAGGGGTTGGTAAATTATAGCTGTAGGCCAAGTGTTGCCTGCTGCCTTTTTAAAGTTTTATAGGAACACAACCACATTTATTATGTGTCTGTGACTGATTTTACACTACAGTGATGGGATTAAATAGTTTGGGACAAGCACCATATGACCCACAAAGCATGAAATGCTGTCTGGCCAGTACAGAAATGCTTCCTGTTTTAAAGATACAACTGTGATACACCAGGTCACCCAGAGAATTGAATTCCTTCCTCTCATTGTTTCAGGCACAATAAAGGACAGAAACGGTATAGACCTAACAAAACATAGAAGAGGTGACAAGAGTACACAGAAAACTATACAAAACAGATCTTAATGACCCAGATAACCATGGCGGTGTGGTCACTCACCTAGAGCCAGATATCCTGGAGTGCAAAGTCAAGTGGACCTTAGGAAAGATCACTATGAGCAAAGTTAGTGGAGGTGATGGAATTCCACTTGAGCTATTTCAAATTCTAAAAGCTGATGCTTTGAAAGTGCTGCATTCAGTATGCCAGCAAATATGGAAAACTCAACAGTGGCCACGGGACTGGGGAAGATCAGTTTTCATTCCAATCACAGAGAAAGGCAATGCCAAAGAATGTTCATACTCCAAACAGTTGCACTCATTTCACATGCTAGCAAAGTAATGCTCAAAATCCCCAAGCTAGGCTTCAACAGTTCATGAACCAGGAACTTCCAAATGTTCAAGCTGGATTTAGAAAAGGCAGAGGATCGAGAGATCCAACTGCCAGTATCTGTTAGATCATTGACAAAGCAAGAGAATTCCGGAAAAATATCTATTTCTGATTCATTGACTATGCTAAAGCTTTTGACTATTTGGATCACAACAAACTGGAAAATTCTTAAAGCAATCGGAATACCAGACTACCTTACTTGCCTCCCGAGAAATCTGTATGCAGGTCAAGAAGTAACAGTTAACACCAGACATGGAACAACAACTTGGTTCCAAATTGGGAAAGGAGTATGTCAAGGCTGTATATTGTTACCCTGCTTATTTAACTTACGTGCAGAGTATATCATGTCAAATGCTGGCTGGATGAAGCACAAGCTGGAATCAGGATTGCCAGGGGAAATAATAACTTCAGATATGCAGATGACACCACCTCTGTGGCAGAAAGTTAAGAAGAAGAAAAGAGCCTGTTGAGGGTGAAAGAGGAGAGTGAAAAAGCTGGCTTAAAACTCGGCATTGAAAAAAACAAAAATCATGGCATCCTGTCCCATCATTCCATGGCAAATTGATGGGGAAATGATGGGTACAGTGAGCCTTTATTTTTCTTGGGCTCCAAAATCACTGCAGATGGTGATTGCAGCCATGAAATTAAAAGATGTTTGCTCCTTGGAAGAAAAGCTATGACCAGCATATGCTAGACAGCATATTAAAGAGCAGGGATGTTACTTTGCCAACAAAAGTCCGTCTAGTCAAAGCCATGGATTTTCCAATAGTCATGTACAGATGTGAGAGTTGGACCTTAAAGAAGGCTGAGTGCCGAAGAATTGATGCTTTTGAACTGTGGTATTGGAGAAGACTCTTGAGAGTCCCTTGGACTGCAAGGAGATCAAACAGTCCATCCTGAAGGAGATCAGTCCTGGGTATTCATTGGAAAGATTGATGCTGAAGCTGAAGCTCCAATACTTCGACTATCTGATGCGAAGAGCTAACTCATTAGAAAAGACCCCTATGCGGGGAAAGATTGAAGGCAGGAGGAGAAAGGGATGACAGAGAATGAGATAGTTGGATGGCATCACCGACCCTATGGACATGAGTTTGAGCAAGCTTCGGGAGATGGTGAAGGACAGGAACTTCGACTATCTGATGCGAAGAGCTAACTCATTAGAAAAGACCCCTATGCGGGGAAAGATTGAAGGCAGGAGGAGAAAGGGATGACAGAGAATGAGATAGTTGGATGGCATCACCGACCCTATGGACATGAGTTTGAGCAAGCTTCGGGAGATGGTGAAGGACAGGGAAGTCTGGCTGTGACATGGACTCACAAAGAGTCTTACACGACTGAGCACCTGAACAACTCTCATTGTATAATCATTTAGGATATTGTCTTCATAGCTGAAATATGCTCTTAAGGTAGAAAGTGAAAATAGAGTTCGGGGAAATTTAACACATTTTCACTCATGTTCTATTGGACAGCTCTTAGTCACATAAGGCCACATCTAAGCTGTAAGGAAAGTTTTGCCATATGTCCAGCTAAAACTCAGGGTGGTGAATTAGGAAGATGAGATTAAAACATACCCAACTAGTAGAGTGTGGAAGTTTGCTCAGTCATGTCTGACTGTGACCCGATGGACTATACAGTCATTGGAATTCTCCAGGCCTTAATACTAGAGTGCATAGCATTTCCCTTCTCTAGGGGATCTTCCCAACCCAGGGATCGAACCCAGGTCTCCCACATTGCAAAATCAGTCCTGAATATTCATTGGAAGGACTGATGCTGAAGCTGAAACTCCAGTACTCTAGCCACCTGATGTGAAGAATTGACTCACTGGAAAAGACCCTGATGCTGGGAAATATCGAAGGTGGGAGGAGAAGCGGACGACAGATGATGAGATGGTTGGATGGCATCATCGACTCTATGGACATGAGTTTGAGTAAGCCCCAGGAGTTGGAATGACAGGGAAGCCTGATGTGCTGCAGTCCATGGGGTCACAAACAGTCAGACATGATTGAGTGACTGAACTGAACTGAGCTGTCTCAAATCACACTTTACTCAGCATCTACTGGACAGAAGGAGCCAGGCCTGAAAAGTGGAAATGTCCACATTAGTCCATCAGATCCTGTGGTCAGGGGGCAAGTAGGCCTCCTTAGAGAAAGATGGTGTAAAGAGCATGATCTTATAAATCAGACTCATATTTTGTAAGTTTCTTGTAAGTCAAGCTCCTCAACAACTAATTTCAAAACGTGATTATTTCATTTTTCCCCTATGTTTCTGGATCAACACCCAGTTAACTTGTGGGCCAGTGTACATCTTTGTTCATCCCATAGCCACTACTGGGTCTGGTGTCATGAGGCAAGGTTTCCAGAATGACAGGGAGCCAAGTCCAAGAGAAGCCAGAGCTGATGGTTGAGCACTTGGCGGCAGTCTGAGAACCTTTGTTTGTCTCAGCACAAGTGTAGGTGGCCT
Source organism: Madoqua kirkii (assembly GCA_006408675.1). Classification (NCBI taxonomy): domain Eukaryota; kingdom Metazoa; phylum Chordata; class Mammalia; order Artiodactyla; family Bovidae; genus Madoqua; species Madoqua kirkii. Next base: position 5,418 of record SJYC01099408.1, read on the forward strand.
GTGAAGTCCAGGGGAGCCATATGGCCAGCCCCAGCCCCATATACACAGGAGGGGCCCAGGCCCCATTGCAGAGCACACGGGGCTCAGCCCACAGTTGATGCCTCCCGCTCCATAAGCATTGAAGGCTCATCACAGGCAACCAGGAAAAGTCCTGATGGTCCTACAGGTGAGGATAGAGATGAGAATTTCACTAACACCTGTTTAAATCTCTCCTCCACCCTCAGTGTCATTGGGTGGTTTGGACATAGCATAGGAAGGAAATTTTTAAGCAATTGAACTGAGCTTCTTTGATACCATCTGTGTACCCTGCTGGATTATGTCCCTTCCTTTGCCCCCATCACATTTTGTGCATATCTGCTATGACATGTGACATATGACATATAACATTTGACATATGACAAAGTGCATATGACGAAGGACACCGTGACAAGTCTAGTACACACCAGTCTTCTTCCACCTTCAGCCTGTGTGCCCCTTCAGAACAGGGGCCTGACTGTATTCCTATCTTTATCTCTAGTGCCTGTTACAGTGCTCAGCTCATAGTAGGTGCTCAAGAAATGGGAAATGAATGAAACTCTAAGGTAGTGAGCCCCCGCCATGAGGTATATTAGAGCTGGGGCTGACCAGCCAATTCAGAAACAGGATGAAGCCTGTTGTCTGAGGCTCCTGTCTGCTCCATACTTTTCCATCTCTTCTTGCCCCATCCTTTCACCTAATTGTCCATCCAATAGCTATGTGTCCTTCCTCAGACCAGATACTGGAAATGATGCAAACAGGAGGCTTTGGCTCCTGGCTGCTTGTGGTCAATGGCCCCTTCCTCTATGTACAGAGAAGTTACAGGTTCAGTTCAGTTCAGTTCAGTCGCTCAGTCGTATCCGACTCTTCGCAACCCCATGAATTGCAGCACGCCAGGCCTCCCTGTCCATCACCATCTCCTGGAGTTCACTCAGACTCACGTTCATCAAGTCCGTGATGCCATCCAGCCATCTCATCCTCTGTCGTCCCCTTCTCCTCCTGCCCCCAATCCTTCCCAGCATCAGAGTCTTTTCCAGTGAGTCAACTCTTCACATGAGGTGGCCAAAGTACTGGAGTTTCAGCTTTAGCATCAGTCCTTCCAAAGAAATCCCAGGGCTGATCTCCTTTAGAATGGACTGGTTGGATCTCCTTGCAGTCCAAGGGACTCTCAAGAGTCTTCTCCAACACCACAGTTCAAAAGCATCAGTTCTTTGGTGCTCAGCCTTCTTCACAGTCCAACTCTCACATCCATACATGACCACAGGAAAAACCATAGCCTTGACTAGATGGACCTTAGTCGGCCAAGTAATGTCTCTGCTTTTGAATATGCTATCTAGGTTGGTCATAACTTTTCTTCCAAGGACTAAGCGTCTTTTAATTTCATGGCTGCAGTCACCATCTGACATCAGTCCTTCCAAAGAAATCCCAGGGCTGATCTCCTTTAGAATGGACTGGTTGGATCTCCTTGCAGTCCAAGGGACTCTCAAGAGTCTTCTCCAACACCACAGTTCAAAAGCATCAGTTCTTTGGTGCTCAGCCTTCTTCACAGTCCAACTCTCACATCCATACATGACCACAGGAAAAACCATAGCCTTGACTAGATGGACCTTAGTCGGCCAAGTAATGTCTCTGCTTTTGAATATGCTATCTAGGTTGGTCATAACTTTTCTTCCAAGGACTAAGCGTCTTTTAATTTCATGGCTGCAGTCACCATCTGCAGTGATTTGGGAGCCCAAAAAAATAAAGTCTGACACTGTTTCCACTGTTTCTCCATCTATTTCCCATGAAGTGATGAGACCAGATGACATGATCTTTGTTTTCTGAATGTTGAGCTTTAAGCCAACTTTTTTGCTTTCCTCTTTCACTTTCATCAAGAGGCTCTTTAGTTCTTCTTCACTTTCTGCCATAAGGGTGGTGTCATCTGCATATCTGAGGTTATTGATACTTCTCCCGGCAATCTTGATTCCAGCTTGTGTTTCTTCTTACACCACTCAATCTAGACATTTTTCGAAACAAAATCATGTTTACTTTCTGTGTGCATACTATGTTTAAGACACTGTGGCTGCCCACTCTCAGGGATACAAAAAAATGCAGGCTATTAATTCACTCTGAAGGAATTCCCAGTCTCCTTGAGGAAGCGGGTATAAAAGTGTTGAATGACATTTATGAGAGTGTTCACGCCTCCACAGAAGAGAGCACTGAGGAGCTACACAATTTTGCTTTCTAATCAGCCTCAGCATGTGCAGCCCCCTAACTTCACATGGCTGCCCTCTGCTGGACTACAGTGACCTCAAATGAAGACCACTGAGTGCTTAGTATGCATGAGGCACCAACTCTTTGAGTAGATAGCTTTATGCCTATTTTCTTATTCAGAAAATAGTTTTCAGAAAGATTTTGGATCTGGGTCTGTGGAACTTCCAGCCCACATCCTTCCCACAGTAGGACTTGAAACACCCCACACAGCCTTAGCAGGGCTTTGGAAAGACTCACAGAGTGGAAATCATCAGTCGTGGGTGTTCCTTAAGGCTGGTGTGAGGCTGTCATTGATCCTTAAGTCCCACCCAACAGAGCCATCTTTGAACATGTACACACACCTGGCCTCATTCCTCCAATGGAATTCCCTGAGGTTTTTACTGCGTATGATAAAAGGATGCATGGAGGAGAAGGGGCATTGGTTTGATTTGCTTCATAGTTGGATTTTCAGGCTCTTTGCTAAAAAGCTATTGAGGTTATCCCAAATGAAGAATGAAGAGGGGTATTTAAAAGCCTCAGGGCATTTTAAGGAATAAAAACCAGAGGAACATCAGGAGAGAGGCTGTTGGGGATGGGAGCACTCTTGAGGAGAGGCTCAGTCCCTCTTGGTCTTAGCTACCTGGGACTCAGAGGTGACACCTCTGCCTCCCTCCATATGTCTGCTCTGCCTCTCTCTCTGGAATGGGTTTCTTCGCTGCACACAGGCCCCCAAATATCCACCCAACACTGGCTGGCTCTCGAGTTTTTCCTGATCGAGAGCCTTTGAACACAGTCGCTGTGTCTCTTAGTTCAGACTCTCAGGAGGGAGATTCTATTCCCAGGTTGTCTGCCTAAGGGAAGCTACATTTGGGCTATGTGTCTCTCTCTCGTCCAAGCAGATATGAACAAAGAGAAAAAGGTTTTGAACAACAACAAAATAAAAATGGCTGCCAATGCTTTTCCTTCAACAGGGGCGTGGAGAGGTAAGGAGAAGGTGAGGAATGGCCACAAGTCCTATAGTGAGGAGGCAGAGCCTGGCCAGACACCCAAGAAAAGACGTGTCTTCTACAAAGAGGCATGTTATAAGAGGGTTCTGATAGGTTCTGCATTTTGAAGAATATGTGCTTGTCAGTGCAGACACACACACACACACACACACACACACACACACACCAGCACAATTTGATTTATATTGATCATGAATTAAGTACTATTGCAATCAGTGCACACAAAACCTCCCCTTCTCCACCCAGGACCGTAGCTGGTTGAGAAAGGCTGGGGAAACGAGCATAGGCATCTGGTGTAACCAAGACTCCTCTTGTGTCCCCCTCCCCCCAGTTTGGATTACCACCCTGCACCTGGCCCTTCTGCCTCTCCGCCCTCACCTTTCTGCTCCTGACGACCAACAACCCCGCCATCTACAAGCTCCCACTCAGCAGAGTCACCTACCCAGAGGCCAACCGCATCTACTACCTGTCCCAGGAGAAAAACAGAAGAGCATCAACCATCACAAAGTACCAGGCCTACGACGTCTCCTAAGTTGCCCTTTCCAATACAGGTCACTTTAAATTCAGCCTCTGGCAGGTGTCCAGGTTCCCAAGCTGAAACCCACTTAAGCTCTCCTTCTGTCTGTTCTGTGATTCTGCCCCCAAGCAAGCCTACACCCTAGTTATTCCCAAGAACAGGGAAATATGTGTGCAGTCACTACTCGGGAAGCTCTCTGTTCCAAGATGCACAATATTTGTCAATAATATGGTTACTTTCAACTTTATACCTATAGCTCACTCCATAAGAGCTCCCTTTGAGGAGAAGCTTCCCTCTTCCGCAAAATAAACCACATCCCTAAGGACAACTCACCAGGAAGGGGACAGAGACGGGTGACATTGTCGTCAGTCATTTAGTGCAGTGATGTACAGTATCAGGAAATTAGCCAACAAGGCCATGGGCGGATCTGCCCCCAGCTCTGCTACGATTGAACTCCAACCACTCGGGTGGGTCCATCCCCCTTCTCAGCTCCAATCTCTTACTGGTTTCATGATGGAGAGGGGCCCTGCGGTCCCTTCCACCTCAGAAGTATTGATTCTTCTCTTTCCTTTAAACTGACAAATCAACATAACCAATAAATAATGACTTTAAGTGAAGTGAAAGATGAAAGGGCTACCAGGAGAAGAGGCAGGACAATTTTAATATTGTGTGATTTATTCTCGAGTCACGTGATGTTCTGGAGGAGGAAATGGCAACCCACTCCAGTATTCTTGCCTGGAAAATTTCATGGACAGAGAAGCCTGGCGGGCTACAGTCCATGGGGTTGCAAAGAGCAGGACACGTCTGAGCGTCTGAGCACACAGGAACACATGTTATGTTCTCTGACTTGGGGCTATAACCTAAGTTCACTGGAAATGACAACATGCCATCCTTTGCATCACAAATGTTACTAGGAATGTCATCAAATGAAAAGTGATCTTTCTCCACATTTAAATCATATTTTAAACAAATGTATTTCCTTTGAGAATATTCATAAGTATACTCATTAAATGATTAAGCTTGCAATTTGATGTGCGTTTTCTTAAAAATGGGGCTCACCTACATTGTCCACACAGTGCTCATGTGAGGGGCTTTCTATGATCAAACGTATATTTGAAAAGCATATATCCTGAGGATGAACAAATAAGATACACGCTTACCTTTTTCCACAGGATCACTTGCCACACATTTTGTCTCCACAATGAGAAAGAAACAGCTATGTATTCATTGTAATGACTGTATTATATAAAGTGCAAAACAATCAAAGTCCTCCTCTCTAGAAAAAGAGATGAGGATAGGTTGAAAGTTATCAGAAGAGTTGATTTGCTTATAAAGGGGAGTATACAGAAATGACCGTAGTCATTGTTTTCTATTTGAGTTGAAATGCTGGTTATTACAACTCACCCCATTTTTAGGGTACAGTCTTGCAGCCTAAAATGACTAATCCAGCGCCACTTGAACAACTCTTTGTTATTCAGTTGCTCTGGTTGTAACATTGAGCTCCTAAAACACAGGACCCCTCTGTGGAAAGGCATGTGGCTCAGCCTTCCCACCCATCCCCTCCAAGAACAGGGATGAACTTACAGTGCCCGTGCCCTCCATCTTTCCAGGATAGCATGATGGGGTGAAGATGAAGGAAGGCAGAAGATGAAGGAAGGAAGCGAGATGTAGGGGACAAACTCTTTATAAATCTAATGTTTAGCAAAAGCTGATGTCTGCGTTATTTTTCTCTCTTTATCTTTCCTGTGTCAGCCCTAGGATCCCAGTCCTCTTCCACCAGCCCAAGAATCCTGGGCTGCCTACCTCTCTTCCCAATTATATCTAACCAATTATAGCTTCTCCAGGAAAATGGTGCACCTCTGGAAACAAATGGCCACATAGGAAATGGGAGCAAGTCACACTCCAGAGGTTAACTCTGAGTTTGTGATCACACCTGGAGGCCAAGAAGGTCTCAGGCTCTATTTTCATGACCGGGAGTTATGACTCTCTGAGGATCCAGCATCCGGGAATTTCACCAGAAGGCTGTTTATGTTCGCAGCTCTCTCAGCTGCCCCAGAACCTCCAAGTGATGACATAGCACTATTAAAATAGCACTTTTCATGCATTTTCCACTAAAGTGTTATAATCTGGTTTTATTAAGAGCAGAAAACCCTCTACATGCATGCCATTCTGATTACTGACCACTAAAAAATCCGTTCAGCTGTTCTAAATATTTCAATATCCTCCACTGTAAAGCAAGTTGAGTAGGCTCAGGATACCAAGCAAGGTAGAAGTAGATGGGATTTTAAAAAGGAATTGAGTTATGAAACGTACAACATCTAGAGGCTACCCAAGTAGTTCTTCTGCTGCTTGTTGTTGTTTAGTCACTAAGGCGTATCCAATTTTTTGAGACCCTATACTGCAATCTGCCAGGGTCCTCTGTCCATGGGATTTCCCAGGCAAGAATACTGGAGGGGGTCACCATTTCCTTCTCCAGGGGATCTTCCTGTCCCAAGGATCGAATCCACATCTCTTGCGTTGGCAGTGGGATTTTTACTGCTTAGCCACCAGGGAAGCCCATGCAACACAGCCCTTCACGTCTGTGCCAACAGTGGAGAGAGGAGCCAGCTCCAAGCAGCTTCTGAGCTCTGGTTATACAGATCCCCTGTGAACACATCCTTCCAGGGTCTCACTTAGCGGCACTGCCTAGATGGCTGGAAATCGGCCAGGATGGGAGTATTTACACTCTAGAAATCAACAGACACAAATCTGAGTTTTCCCAGATGGCCAGCTCACCAGTACTCCACTGACAAGTCAGTTTGGTGAGAAAACGGAAATACTGTAGACTTCCTAACCAGAGACTCCAAGACTAGGGCCAAAATATTCAATCCAGTGAACCTGCCTGGATACTGCTCCACACACAGGAGGCTTAAAGAGAATAACAAGTGTCCTCAGGCATAAGATTCACCCACAGACGCCTGTACTGAAAACAATTTGAGTGGAAGCATCCAAACAGGGGAGAAAAATGAAACCAGGAAATGCTGCAAAAGACACAAGAGATGTGAGGTGACCAAATGTGTTTATCTATCATTAGGACCAAAGGGGAAGAAATAGACCTAGAACTGGAATATTAAATGATGGCAGGGGGTGGGATAGAGAGGCATGACCACCTATTACAGTACTTAGCTTGTGCAAAAGTTAGTAAATTTACAAAGTCCACAAAGAGGAATAAACGTGGGTGATAAGGGCAACACCATGAGAACAAAATCAGAATTACAAATTTTGAACCAGAAGAAAATTATCTTTACAATGGAAAGCAGAAAAGGGGGGGAATATTATAGAAAGTCTTCCTTTCCCCCCCCCCCAAAAAAAAA
>SJYC01099409.1:0-13471 GCA_006408675.1 Madoqua kirkii
CCCCAAAAAAAAAAAAAAAAAAAAAAAAAAAAAAAAAAAAAAGCAGAGGAAGAAATTAGATAGAATATGACAGTACCTAATTGACCAAAAAAAAAGTTAACTATTAAATTCACCACTGGACTACAGAGACTCTTAGGCTGCACTTTTCTTGACACTTAACAATTTACTATTTACAGTAAACACATTTAAAACAGAAAGGCATAAGTATCTGAATGTGAGAGGATGAAATAAGATAAACAAATCCAGATCAAAAAAAGAAAGAAAGAAAAAGAAACTAGGATATCAACCATAACACCTTGAAAAGTGAAATTTAAGGCAAAAAAAGTATAAAGAATGATGTAAAAAGAACAATAGGGCAAAAGTACACAGTCATCATCAACCCTTGTGTGCTAAAAAATCAGCCTCAAAATACATCAAGCAACAACTGACTGAACTGAAGGGGGAAACAAACAAATTAATAATTGTAGCTAAGATTTTACCGAAACCTCAGAAACTGATATATCAAGAGAACAATAAAAAAAATGAGCAGAGATATCAAAGCTATGAACAATTGAATTAATAAGTATGAGCTCTTAAATACATGTAGGATTCCAAACCCTCCCACTCAACTCCTCCCCCAAAGTGTGTTCTCAAACAGAGACCAGGTTCTTCTCAAGCACTCATGGAGCAAACCTTGGGTCATCATTGCTGGTGGGAAATTGCTCACTGCTGCCACGTGGGGCACAGAGGTCCGCAGAATTCACTCACGTTGAGTCTTAAGACCCCCTGTGACCGCGAAGCTCCCGAGTATAAACAGTTCCCAGCAGGGCTGTTCACCACAGCCTTGGTTGCACTGGAGAGAGCTGGAGAGAAAGCAGAGGCCAGGATGGGGCTGGATGGCGGCTTCGCAGCGGGGAGCCAGCACGCAGGCGGAAGGCCAGGACCGCACGCATAGCCGCGGACAGATCCTAAAACCCTAGTGGCGGCCCAAATAGGAAAGTGACGCGTAAAATCAACACCCGTTTCATGAATTAAAAATGCACCACACAAACCAGCAACACTTATTTTTCAAGGATGCGAACAAACAAACAGAAAATAGCACTTGGAATATGAGAGAGAAAAGAGAGTGGAGTATAATAATGAAAAGACATAAATATAAATACAGACCCTCATACATTCAAAAGAAGGACCCTGAACAGACCAAGAAGATAATACGCAGGGACTAAGCCACATGATTAGCTCACGTCTCAGTCAGAAAAATGACAAAATGGGCAGGGCTTAGTGTGTGCTCTGCTCAGCCCTGTCAGAGCTCAGAGTGACCCCAGAATTGGGGCAGGATCAACCCATCAAGCCTGAGAGCATTCCTTCTGCCTCCACTAGCATTTGGAAGCATTCTGGTCACTCTATAAAGTGAGACAGACAGATAATACACAGAGAGATGGAAGATGGAAGACAGAGACAGAGTTGAAGATTTTGAACCTTGCTTGCAAGTTAGTTGAACATATTTTAATTCCCAGAAGGACAACAATAATGAACATAGGTTTTATTTCTGCTTTTAAGACGTTTTTAGAATCTCTGGTAAAATGCAGAAATGCAAGGAAATTTTTGTTACTGTTGAGATTGGAGAAAGTTGGGAAAGACCATTTCCAAAAATAAAAGATGTAGGAATTGAGGATATGAACTGAGTTCAGAAAGACCACAAGCCTACAAGAAACACAATAAATCCACGTAGCCTCCTACAGTCATCAAACCTTGTTGGCGAGCCAGGAGGTCGGTATGAAAAGGTCTCAGCTTTGAATTCAGATGGTTTTGAAGCCAGCCCCTCTCTGTTACTTACTGGCTGGGGGGTTGTCTTGGAGCCTGCGGTTCATCGTCTACAAAATGAGGACTATACCCACCTAAGAGCAGTGTTCATGTGAAGGCTGCTTAAGAAGCCATGGAAACAGATTAGTCCATGCAGGGGCTGTGGGCACTGGAGAGATGGAGGAGCCACAGTCCCGGGCAGAGTCCCAGTGACTGGGAACATCCAGCAGAGCCTGGGCATCGTCTCAGGGATCTTCTTTAAATGCGGTGTCTGGGGCCAGCGGGGCCAGCTCAGAACCCTTGTGTGGCTTTAAGATGCTGAGGAAAGGACAGGCTGGGCGCCCCGGGGTGTGCACAAAAGGTGCCCCCTCATTTCCCCATTTGAACTACCCCATCCTTCCTCTTCCTGCCTCATCAGAGAAGAGCACCACCTGTTTTAGGTCAATTTCTTCAGAAGTTTAAACAATGGCTTTTTAAAGCCAATACCGTGGAGCTCAGGGCACAACTGTACTCGGCTTCAATTAAAGATATTTTTCCTCTCCAATCAGATTACAAGTCCTGTGAGGATCGTGGTTGTCACACACACACACACAACACTCACACACACACATAGATGTATACACATATGCTAAACACAGAAGTATGTACATATTCACATGTACATACAGATATGCAATACATGCACACACATGCACTTGGACATTCATAATACACGTGAGAGTAATCTGCACGTACACACATGGTTGTTATTGCTTCTGTCTCTATTATTCACAGAACTACCCCACAGGTGGGCACACAGCAGCCCTGGGAAATAACTGACCCCTCTCTGTCCACTCTCTCTACAGAGCCCGTGCACTCATTCTGGGGTAACTTGAAACTGGTTACACATGCACATGCATATGCGTATAATACACACACAGGTGCTCAGGGACGGGTGGGCAGCTCACAGAATCCTGCCTCCAAAACTTCCTGCCTGTAGCCTCCCCCAACAGACATTCCCTGAAGAGTGATTAAGGAAAGAACTCGTTAGAACAGACGTACCACCTCACCCTAAGCATGTCATCATTTTATGGGTAATAACTTCAGGCCTCTACAATTGTCCTTGACTGCTGCCATCCTTTCCCTACAGAGCTGCCACAATACTGACACAAATCATGTGATGGTCTCAAGTGAGGCAAGTAGATGGGAGACCAGTGACTCTCAAACTCAAGCACGCATCAGAACCGCTGAGAAAGCGTGTCCGATGTGCCCAGAGTTTCTGATTCAGTAGGTCTGGCGAAGGGCTGTGAGTTTGCATATCTAACAAGTGCCCAGATGATGTTGATGCTGTTGGTCCAGGGACCACACTTTGAGAACCACTGGTGTAGACTTAGAAACAGAATGCTCTCTGCAATCATCCTTTCCCCTTTGTTTGCATACTCCAGTACATCCCCATTTGCAAACCCTTGTGCCTTAAAGAATCATCTACGCTGCTTATCAAAACCCAGACCCCTGGGCCTCAGCTCCAGGATTTTGTTTTAGTAGATTGGGGTAGAGCCAAGAATCTGAGCTTCTAACAAACTCTTGGATTATATGGATGCTACTGGATCAAGATCCAAACTTTGAAATCACTGCTGCTGCTGCTGCTGCTGCTAAGTCACTTCAATCATGTCTGACTCTGTGCAGCCTGAGACGGCAGCCCACCAGGCTCCCCTGTTCCTGGGATTTCCCAGGCAAGAACACTGGAGTGGGTTGCCATTTCCTTCTCCAATGCATGAAAGTAAAAAGTGAAAGTGAAGTCACTCAGTCGTGTCCGACTCTTCGCGACCCCAAGCACTGCAGCCCACCAGGTTCCTCTATCCATGGGATTTTCCAGGCAACAGTACTGGAGTGGGGTGCCATTGCCCTCTCCAGAAATCACTGCTATCGGTGTTTAATCTGGGATGCCCAGCCCCTCCCCCAGACCAAGTAAGTCAGCAGTGGGTCTGGGAACAGGTATTTCTCAAAGCTCCTGGTGTGGTTCCAATGGGCAGCCCAAGTTGAAGACAGCTGGGTGTCCATTTCCTGGGCTCTATTTTTCTGACTCCCAGTAGAGTCACTCCAACACACACAAGGCCCTGCCACCCTCAGTTCCCCAGTGGATTCTGATGTGGGGCAGTGGGCCTGACTCAACTACAGTGAAAAGCCCGTGGTGCCTGGAGGCAGGAGGGGCATGTACAGGAGGCACAGAGGATCCTTGAAAAGGTTTGCCTCATTCTCAGGGTTCTTGGGTCCCAGCCCTGTGCCCCCAAGGAGACTAGATAAAGAAAAATGAAACACTTAACAGGAAATAGCTGGCAGACAAGCAAGGTTTTGCACTGGCCCCGGAAGCCTGCCCAGTGGGCGGCCTTGGCCCTGGGGAGGAGGCATGAGGAAGCGGATGGTGGCCAGCACCTCCACCCCCGCTTCCCTGGGCCCAGAGCCCGTCTCCCTGGCTCCGTGGGCACAGGCAGCGCTGGTCCAGCCGAGAAGACTGACGAGAGGTGAGGAGCTGCAGGGGTGCCGCACCAGCAGGTACAGGATGAGCTCGAAGGCTGTGGGGTGCGGGGTGGCCAGGGTGTGGAGGGCTGGGAGGGCACTGATGGTGGCAGCTGCTGCTGCAGGCAGACCAAAAAATGGGCAGGAAGGGGAGCTTATCAAGACTCGTGTGCACAAAGTCCTGACCGCATAGACGCCTGCGATAAGAAATAAATAAGCCCAGCACAGAGAAATGCAGGGAGCACGTGCAGAGGAGCCAGGTGGTCCTCTAACTCAGCTCAGTCCAGTCACTCAGTTGTGTCCGACTCTGCAACCCCATGGACTGCAGCTCGCCAGGCCTCCCTGTCCATCGCCAACTCCCAGAGTTGACTCAAACTCACATCCATTGAGTCGGTGAGAGCAAACAGCAGGTGGGTATTGGTGCTGAGGCAAGGTTCCACCCTTCATGGCAGAGCCAGGAATGGGATGGGGACGGGGTGGTTCTCACTCCTGTCCCCACTACTTGCTAGCCCACCAGAATGCTAGAGAGAGACTGTCCCCTCTGGTGTGGCCTCGGCAGACATGATAAGGAGAGTGATGGGGGCAGGAAGAGAGCAAATCAGATAGCAGAGCAGTTTTTTCTTCAAGTTTAATGAGATACAAGTGACCAGCCGCTCTGTATAAGTTTAAGGGGTGCAGCATAATGACCTGGCATGCACACTTCATGAAATGATGATCATAAGTTTAGTGAACATCCACCATCTCATATAAATAAAACATTAAAGAAACAGAAAAAATAAAATGTTTTCCTCATGATGAGAACTTGGAGAAGCTGCTCCCTTAACTTTCATATATAGTGTAGAGCAGCATTTATTTATTGTGTTGTACATCACATCCTTAGTACTTATTTATCTTATAATTGGGAGTTTGTACCTTTTAACCACCTTCATCCAGCCACCCACCTGCTCCCCATCTCTGGCAACCACAAATCTGGTCTCTTTTTCTATGAGTGTTTGTTTTTAAGCATAAGTGCCCTATAACACTATTAGTTCCTGGTACACAGCACAGTGACTTGATGTTTCCATACATTTTGGTAGCCCAGCAGTTAAAGCGTCTGCCTGCAATGCGGGAGACCCGGCTTCGATCCCTGGGTTGGGAAGATCCTCTGGAGAAGGAAATGGCACCCCACTCCAGTATTCTTGCCTGGAGAATCCCCATGGACGGAGGAGCCTGGTGGGTGACAGTCCACGGGGTCGCAAAGAGTCGGACACGACTGAGCGACTTCACTTCACTTCACTTCACTTTATACATTTCAAAATGATTGCAAGTCTAGTTCCGGGGCAGCAGAGCATTTAAAAACCCAGTGGCCACAGGCCACCAGAGCAGCTCCATCAGAACCTCTAAGTTGGGCCAAGGAAGGAGCAGTTTTCATAGTGTTTCGCAGAGTTGGACACGACTGAAGTGACTTAGCATTATGTGGGAGGAACCAAGGCAACATTACTTTGTCAGGGGACAGTTGTCCTGGCTCTGGGGTCCAATTCTCAACCTCTGAACCTAGACATATTTTAGCTGTGCTCCTGGCCCCACCAAAGACTTTTGCAGCTCATCTGATAGTTCTTTTGTTTTTAAACTCCCCAAGGGACATGTGTGCTCAACCAGTCTGTGGCTGCCCTGGCACAGGGCAGGCAGAGAGCAGAGAAAGCAGGGGAAAAGATTGATGTGAGGATCAGGAGGGCAGGACAGAGAGCCTGGGGCAGGGGTCAGAGTGTCCACCACCATTCCTGAGCCTAAGCATCCCGTTCCCCTGGGACCACAGCTTGGCTCATTGGCCTTGGTCCCAGGTTCTCAACAGAAACAGGCTCCAAGGCCCCCGTGGATAGGGACCGGGATTCATATGCCCCAGAGCACCCACCCTCTTCCCCAGGAGCAGCGAGAGAGGGTTATACTCAAGTAAACTCAGACACAGTTCTACTCAAGTAAATCTTCTAAGCCATGTTGAGAAAAATAGGGCATTGCCTCCTCTATTTTCTTCTTCCTCCAGTTCTCTTACACACACCACCTTATCCCCTCACAGGCAAGTCATTTGCAAGTTAAAGTGATGTACAGTCTTTCTCGTTTCCAGTCTGAGACTGGCCTCCTGGGCACGGACCCTGTGCAGTCACGTGGGCTACCAGCTTGGTTTAATGCTATTCTATCACCATCTCAAAAGTCTTAATTTGGGGGTAAGTAGACCCACATTTACATTTTGCCCTGGACCTGTGAATTACTAGCAGGTTCTGCACTGGGCTCTTACCAGATGCTGAGCTCTCTCCCAAGGCAGCACCCTCAAAACTCCCCTCTGTTTTCCAAACTCCTTCCCCATTGGTGGCAGCCTGAGATAGCAACGTGATTCTCCAACATCCACCAAGGGACCGCAGAGAGAGAAAGGCAAACACCCAGGGGAGAGGGATATGCAGAGAGAGGTGGCACCTGCCACTCTGGAGGCCAGGAAACCCAGGAAATGTCCATGGCTCTCCCAACTAGAGTCAAGGCAAGACTCAGGAGACCCTACTCCAGGTCAACAAGCAAAACCCTTCACAGTAGAAAGGAGAAAAGAGCAGCCAGCCTTCCCCCGACCAGTCTCATCCGCCTGGTGTAGAGATGTTTAGCAGGACTTCACCCAAACGCGGGTGCGTATGAGCAGAGAGCCCCTCCATGACTTGGCTTCCTGTGCACCTACCACACCATGACTTGTCCACTAAACTGTCTTCTCCATATGCTAAAAGCTCTCTGAGGGCCAGATCATGCATCTCTCAGGGGCTCCAACTCCAGGTCCTGGCAGTGCTAAGTGTTTGGTAAATAATTTACCAGCAAACCAACCCTTGCTTTAGCAAATAATTCCAGAAGGAGCATCCTTAAACAAGGCAATGTTGGTTTGAAAGCAGATCCTGGGGCCCTACCGTCAGAGACTGGGACTCAACAGGTGAAGAGGACCAGGAAACTGCATTTCTACAAGCATCACCCAGTGACTTGAGAAGGCCGATCCTCCAGAGTATATGGATGACTGAGGAAAGGGCATAGGAGAGGGGGCTCTGGGTGGGGTGAGAGCAGGGTTTGCATAGAGGCCCAGGGCAAAGCCACAGCAGAGGGTACTCATGGTGGTCTGAGCCACTGCAGTTTATAGGTCCCCACCTGGTGCTGATGCTGCTGGTCTTCAGGCCAGACGTGAACGGAGACAGGTTGTAGTCCCCAGACCAGCCACATCAGAATCACCTAGGAACATGTTAGGAATACAAGTTCCCAGGCACTGCCCCAATCTATTGAGTCAGAGACTCTGGAGGTGGGAACCAGCGATCCAGGTGATTCTGGTGCAGGTGGAGTTTGAGAACTAGTAAGTTGAGCATGGAATTGTCTCTTCAATCACAGAAGTACTGATGGTAAGTCCTATTAGGTGTCTAAATCTGTGCTAAATAATGTGATAGGAACAAAGACCCTGTAACCTTTCCTGACTTCAAGAAGCTTAGAATTTATAGCTACTGTGTACTGGGGGTGCAGGAGGGGGTGTAATAATGGCAGAGCTTACCAAAAAAATGCCGTTTGGTGCTTTTCTACCAGTACCACCCAAAGGGTGTGATTCAGAAGATCTGGATTATTAGGATAGAGCTACAGCTTTTTCTGACCCTTATTCTATGATTCAATACCACACTTTGACAGGGATTTTCAAGGTGAGAGACGACTAAGACTAGAAAATTCACAGGAAAGTAGGCCAGCACCAAATAGTGTGACGCTTGTGTGCTCTGTGTGGCTTTTGGAAAGGGAAGAGCTTTCCAAAGGCCTCACAAGCTAAGCAAAATACTTCAGATTCGATGCAAGGTCAGGGAGTAGGATCAGGTGAGACAGACGTGGCCATAAAGCACTTTAAGTAAAATCTCAGTTAAATCTCATAGTTCTTATAGGGTTGATCATCTTATTCCCATTTTACAGATCAAATACCCAAGAATCTAATAAATTAAAAGTCATATTCACAAATACCCAGCTCATAAATCTCTCAGCCAGAATTCACACCCAAATTTTCATGGTTGCCCTTGGAGTCTCTTGAGCAAGGATGGAACTTGAGGACAGTGTGAGAATGTTTGTTAAGTCAGGCATGATTGACTGGAGACCGATAAAAGTAACTAGCCTGGACTAGGGACTCTGGCCAAGGAGATCAAACAAAGGAGGCTTTGAGCTATTGAATGCCAGTAAGTGACATGGAGACCTTCGGGGGCCAGTCATGACAACTGAAGAAACCACACTGATGTAACCAAAGCATTGGACATGGAGTCCAAAGACTCAGCCCATGTCCCATTTCTTTCTGTGACCTGGAACAAGGCATTTCCTGTCCTTGAACCTGTTTTCTCACCGATAAAATGGAGATGATAATCCCCACCCTGCCTTTCTTGGATGATCACACGTATTAAAAGTTCCAGAAAGAGTAAAGTAAGATACTGCTGATACTCTCAGCTAAGCTACCGTGAATGTCATTGGGCACATTATTAGACTTAGTTCAAACAGAACATTTTCCCAGTCTTTTCTCCAAAAACTTTTTTTTTTAAGTTTTTATTTTATATTGGAATATAGTTGGTTTACAAAGTTGGGTGAGTTTCAGGTGTACTGCAAAATGATTCCTTTATACATATACATACATCTATTCATTTGTAAATTCTTTTCCCATTTATGTTATTATACCATATTGAGTAGACTTCCCTGTTCATTATCTGCTGTATATATGGGAAGCCCATTGTATATAGATAGGGCTTCCCAGGTAACTGAGTGGTAAAGAATCTGCCTGCCAATGCAAGAGATTCAGGTTTGATCCCTAGGTTGGGAGGATCCGCTAGAGAAGTGAATGGCAACCCACCCCAACATAGTAGCGTATATATGTCAATCCCAGACTCCTGATTTATCTGTCTCCCCCATACTTCCCTTTTGGTAATCATAAATTTCTTTTCTAAGTCTGTGAGTCTATTCTAGTTTTGTAAATAAGTTCATTTGTGTCATTTAGATTCTGCATATAAGTGATATCATATGATATTTGTCCTTCTCTGATTTACTTCACTTAATATGATAATCTCTGGGCCCATCAGTGTTACTGCAAGTGACTTATTTCATTCTTTTTATCGGAGAAGGCAGTGGCACCCCACTCCAGTACTCTTGCCTGGAAAATCCCATGGGCAGAGGAGCCTGGTAGGCTGCAGTCCATGGGGTTGCTAAGAGTCAGACATGACTGAGCGACTTTACTTTCACTTTTCATTTTCATGCATTGGAGAAGGAAATGGCAACCCACTCCAGTGTTCTTGCCTGGAGAATCCCAAGGACAGCGGAGCCTCATGGGCTGCCATCTATGGGGTTGCACAGAGTCGGACACGACTGAAATGACTTGGCTGAGTAATATTCCTGTGCATGTATCTATCACATTTTCTTTATCCATTGATCTGTTGATGGACATTTAGGTCGATTTCATATCTTGGCTATTGCAAATAGGGCTACAGTGAACATTGGGGTGAATGTATCCCTTCTGATTTTCCACAGATATACACCCAGGAGTGGGATTTCTGAATCATATGGTAGTTCTATTTTTAGTTCTTTAAGGAACCTCCGTACTGTTCTCCATAGTGGCTATAACAATTTATATTCCCACCAACAGTGTAGGAGGGTCCCTTTTTCTTTACATCCTCTCCAGCATATATTGTTTGTAGATTGTTTGATGAAGGCCATTCTGACTGGTGTGAGGTGATCCCTCATTGTAGTTTTGATTTGCATTTCTCTAATGAAACTTCAGTACTTTGGTCACCTCATGTGAAGAGTTGACTCATTGGAAAAGACTCTGATGCTGGGAGGGATTGAGGGCAGGAGGAGAAGGGGACGACCGAGGATGAGATGGCTGGATAGCATCACAGACTCGATGGACATGAGTCTGAGTGAACTCCAAGAGATGATGATGAACAGGGAGGCCTGGCATGCTGCGATTCATGGGGTCGCAAAGAGTCAGACACGACTGAGTGACTGAACTGAATGATCCCCTGGAGAAAAGAATGACTACCCCACTCTAGTATTCTTGCCTGGAGAATTCCATGGACAGATGAGCCTGGTGGGCTACAGTGCATGGGGGAGCAAAGAATCAGACATGACTGAGCAACTTTCACTTTTTTACTTTTCAATAGTTAGCAATGTTGAGCACTTTTTCATGTGACTCTCGGCCGTATGTACATCTTCATTGAATAAATGTCTAGTTAGGCCTTCTGCCCATTTTTTGATTGGGTTGTTTGTTTGTTTCTATATTGAGCCATCAGCTGTTAACCAAATTTTGGAGATTAATCCCCTGTCAGTCGCATAGTTTGCAAATATTTTCTCCCATTCTGTGGGTTGTCTTTCCATCTCATTTATGATTTCCTCTGCTGTGCAAAAGTTTTTAGGTTTAATTAGATCCCATTTGTTTATTTCTATTGCCATTATTCTAGGAGATGCATTGAAAAAGATATTGATGCAACTTATATCAAAAAGTGTTCCACCTATGTTTTTTTAAGAGTTTTATAGTATTCAGTCTTATGTATAGGTTTTTAACCCACTTTAAGTTTACTTTTGTCTGTGGTATTAAAGAATGTTATGAGTTCATTCTTTTACATGTAGCTGTCCAGTTTTCCCAGCACCATTGATTGAAGAAACTGTCTTTTCTCTGTTGTGTATTCTTGCTTCTTTATCACAGATTAATTGATCATAAGTGTGTGGGTTTATTTCTGGGTTTTCTTTCCTGTTCCATTGACCTATATTTCTCTTTTTGTGCCAGTACCATAACGTTTTGATGACTGTAGCTTTGTAGTACACTCTGAAGCCAGGGAGCCTGATTCCTCCAGCTCTGTTTTTCTTTCTCAAGATTACTTTGGCTATTTGGGTTTTTTCTGTTTCCATACAATTTGTAAAAATTTTTGTTCTAATTCTGTAAAAAAAAAAAAAAAAAGTGCCTGTAGTAATTTGACAGGGATTGCAATGAATCTGTAGAGTGCTTTGGGTAATATAGTCATTTTAACAGTACCGATTCTTCCAGTCCAAGGCATGGTATATCTTTCCATCTGTCTGGGTCGTCTTCAGTTTTTTTCATCAGTGTCTTATAGTTTTCAGAGTATAGGTCTTCTGCTTCCTTAGGTAGGTTTATTCCTAGGTGTTTTATTCATTTTGATGCAGTAGTAAATGGAATTAGTTTCTTCAGTTTCTCTTTCTGATCTTTCATTGTTAGTGTGTAGAAATGCAAGAGATTTCTGTGTACTAATTTTGTATCCTGCAACCTCACCAAATTCATTGACAAGCTCTAGTAGTTGTCTAGTAGCATCTTTAGGATTTTTCTGTGCGTAGTATTACGTCATCTGCAAACACTGACAGTTTTACTTCTTTTTCAACTTGGATTCCTTTTATTTCTCTGGTTGCCATGGCTAGGACTTCCAAAACCATGTTGAATAAAAGTGGTGAGAGGGGACATCCTCCTCTTATTCCTGATCTAAAAGAAAATGTGTTTAGTATTTCACAGTTGAGTATGATGTTAGCTGTAGCTTTGTATATATGGCCTTAATTTTGTTGAAATAGTCTCCCTCTACACCCTATTTCTGGAGAATTTGTGTCATAAATGGGTATTGAGTTTTGTCAAAAGTTCTTTCTCCATCTATTGAAATCATTATATGGTTTTTATTCTTCAGTTTGTTAATGTGGTATATCACATTGATTGATTTGCAGATATTGAAGTATCCTTGCAACCTTGGGATAAATCCTACTTGATAATCGTGTTCAACCCTCTTAATGTACTGTTGGACTCAGTTTGCTAGTATCTTGTTGAGAATTTTTGCATCTATGTTCATCAGTAATATTGGCCTGTAAATTTCTTTTTTTGTGGTATCTTTTCTCTAGTTTTGATACCTGGGTAATGGTGGCCTCATAGCGTGAGTTTGGGAGTGTTCCTTTCTCTGCAATTTCTTGAAAGCATTTCAGAAGAAAAAGTATTAACTCTCCTCTAAATGTTTGATAGGATTCACCTGTGAAGCCATCTGGTCCTGGACTTTTGTTTGTCAGAAGTTCCTTTAGCATCCTTCAGTTTCAGTATTTGTGATATTTTCTACACAAATTCTGTTTATATTTTCTATATCTTTCTGGTTCAGTCTTGTACCTTCTAAGAATGTGTCCATTCCTTCTAGGTTGTCCATTTTATTGGCATATAATTGCTTGTAGTAATCCTTTGTATTTCTGTGGTGTCCATTATAACTTTTCCTTTTTCATTTTTAATTCTATTAATGTGAGCCCTCTCCCTTTTTTTCTTGACGAGTTTAGCTAAAGTTTTACCCACTTTGTTTATCTTTACAAAGAGTGTGTGTGCACGCTCACTCAGTCGTGTCTGGCTCCTTGTGACCCTGTGGACTGTAGCCCACCAGGCTCCTCTGTCCACAGAACTCTCCAGGCAAGAATAGCAAAGTGGGCTGCAATTTCCTCCTCTGAGAATCTTCTTGACCCAGGGATCAAATCTGTGTCTCTTGCATCTCCTGCATTGGCAGGCGGATTCTTTAGTCCAGAGCCACCTGGGAAGCCCCATCTTTTCAAAGAACCAGCTTTTATTTTCATTTATCTTTTCAACTTTTTCATCTCTATTTCATTTATTTCTGTCTCATCTTTATTACTTTCCTTCCACTAACTTTGAGTTTTGATCTCTCTCCAGCTGCTTTAGCTGTAAGTTTAGAGTGTTTATTTGAGGTTTCTCTTGTTTCTTGATGTAAGTTTGCGTTGCTATAAACTTCCTTCTTAGAACTGCTTTTGCTGCATCTCATTCATTTTGGATCATCGTGCTTTTGTTTTCTTTTGTCTCTAGTTTTGTTTGGTTTTTTATTTTCTCTTTGATTTCTTCAGTGACCCATTGGTTTTTGAGTGGCATATTGTTTAGCTTCTGTGTGTTTGTGTTCTTTACAGTTTTTTTTATATAGTTGATTTCTAATCTCATAGCATTGTAGTTGGAAAGGATGCTTGATATGATTTCAATGTTCTTAAAGTGGCCAAGGCTCACTTTGTGGCCCAGTATGTGATCAATTCTGGAGAAGATTTCACATGCATTTGAAAAAAAAAATGTTTATTTTGCTGCTTTGGGATGGGATTCTGTATAAATATCAGTTAAGTCCATTGATCTCAATGTGTGATGTAAGGCCTGTGTTTCCTAACTGATTTT
>SJYC01099410.1:0-16428 GCA_006408675.1 Madoqua kirkii
GTATGGCTGGATGGCATCACTGACTCGGATGTGAGTCTGAGTGAACTCCGGGAGTTGGTGATGGACAGGGAGGCCAGGAGTGCTGTGATTCATGGGGTTGGAAAGAGTCAGACACGACTGAGCGACTGAACTGAACTGAACTGATTCTTAGATTGACCCCTTGATCATTATGTAGTGTCCTTGTTTGTCTCTTGTAACAATCTTTATTTTAAAGTTTGTCTTGTCTGATATGCGTATTTGCACTCCAGTTTTCATTTGATTTCTATTTGCATGGAACAAATTTTTTCTATCCCCTCACTTTCAATCTGTATGTCGCTAGATCTGAAGTAGGTCTCTTATAGACAACATATGTACATGTCTTATTTTTGTATCCATTCAATCAGTCTATGTCTTTTGGTTGAAGCATTTAATTTGTTTATGTTTAAAGTAATTATTGATATGTATGTTCTTATTGCCATTTTGTTCATTGTTTTGGATTTGTTTTTGCTGGTCTTCTTGCTCCGAGCTTCTTTTGTTTTCTTCTCTTGTGATTTGATGACTAACTTTAGTGTTGTGTTTGGATTCCTTTTTCTTTGTGTGTATAGGGGTATCTGTTGTATATTTTTCCCTTATGGTTACCATGAGGTTTTGATACAGCAGTCTGTTAGTAGACAAGATTGTTTGAAGTTGCTGTTCTTTTAATTTCAAATACATTTGCAGTACCCTGCATTTTTACTCTCCTCACAATTGCTGATTTCATACCGTATTTGTATAGAGGAAGCCCTACATTTATTGTGTGTTTGCCTTTTTTGATGGACTTTTTCATTCATAATTTTCATGTTTCTGCTTGTAGCCTTTTCCTTTCTGCCTAGACAAGTTACTTTAGCATTTGTTGCAAAGCTGGTCTGCTGGTGCTGAGTTCTCTTAGCTTTCGCTTGTCTATAAAGCTTTTGATTTCTACATCAGATCTGAATGAGAGAGTTGCTAGGTAGTGTGTTCTTGGTTGCAGGCTCTTCTCTTTCACACTGTGCCCCTCGCTCCTGCCTGCCGAGTTTCTGCTGAAAAATAACTGATAAACTTATGGGAGTTCCCTTGTATTTTATTGATATTCCCTTGTTAAAAATATTTTCTCTGTGTCTTTAATTTTTGTCAGTTTGATTATTATGTGTCCCAGAACGTTCCTCCTTGAGTTTATCCTGCTTGGGATTCTCTTTGCTTCCCAGACTTGGGTAACTGTTTTCTTTCCCATGTTAGGGAAGTTTTCAGCTATTGCCTTTTCAAATATTCCCTGAGGTCCTCTCTCTCTCTCTTCTCCTTCTGAGACTTCTCTAATGCAAATGTTGACCATTTAATAACCAACAGAGGTCTCTTCGACTATTGTTTCTTTTCATTCTTGATTCTGTTCCACTGCAGTGATATCCACCATTCTCTTTCAGCTCACTTATTCATTCTTCTGCCTCATTTATTCTGCCATTGATTCCTTCTAGTGCATTTTTGTGCATTGGAAAAGGAAATGGCAACCCACTCCAGTGTTCTTGCCTGGAGAATCCCAGGGATAGGGGAGCCCGGTGGGCTGCCGTCTCTGGGTTCGCTGAGTCAGACACAACTGAAGCGACTTAGCAGCAGCAGCAGCGCATTTTTGCATTTCACTTATTGCACAGCTTATCTCTGTTTGTTTGTTCTATGGATCTTCCAGCTCTAGCTCTAGCTCTAGCTTCTAGCTCCAGGTAAACATTCTGATCTGTGCCTCCCTTCTTCTTCTGGAATCTTGGATCATCCTTACTATCATTTCTGTGAATTCTTTTTCAGGTCAATTGCATATCTCCTCTTCACTTAATTGTTTTCCTGGGGTTTTATCTTGTTCCTTCTAGAACAGTGTCCTCTGCCATCTCCCTTTATCTAGCTTTCTGAAATTGCAGTTTCTGTTCTGTGGACTGCGATTGTAATTCTTTTTTTTCTGCTGTCTGATCCTTGGTGGATGAGTCTGGTCTATGAAAGTTTTCCAGGCTTCCTGTGGGAGGGACTGGTCCATCCTTCACACTGGTGGATGGAACTGGGTCCTATCCCTCTGGTGGGCAGGGTCATGTCAAGCGATGTGTTTAGTGGATGGCTGTGGGTCAGGGATACTGATTGATGGGACTGTGTTCCTGCCTTGTTGGCTGTTTGGCCTAAGGCATCCCACGCTGGAGCGTATAGGCTGTTGGGTGGGGCCAGGTCTTGGAAAGAAAATGGCAGCCTCCAGGAGGGCCCATGCCAATGAGCACTTCCTAGAGCTACTGCCAACAGTGTCTTTGTCCCCAGAGTGAGCCACGGCCACCCCCGCCTCCACAGAAGACCCTCCAGTACCAGCAGGAGGTCACTGATTTGTCCCCTGATTCCTGGTATGCACGAGACCTTGTGCGCACTAAGAGTGGGATTTCTGCTCCCCCAATCCTATGAAATTCCTAGGATTAAACCCAACTGGCCTTCCAAGCCGGACACTCCAGGGCCTTCTCTTCTCAGTGCCAGCCCCCTGCGCCGGGGAGCCTGACGTGGGGCTCAGAACTTCGCTTCTGTGGGAGAAGCTCTGTGATGTAACCATTTTCCTGTCTGTGCGTCACCCACCCAGGAGTTGCTTTTACTGCAAATGCACCCCACCTGTCATCTCATGTGGCCTCCTCTTTGTCTCTGGACATAGCGTATGCTTTTTGGTAGATTCCAGTGGGTTTTTGTTTTGTTTGTCAGTGTTTCTTCAGCAGTTAGTTGTGATTTTGGTGTTTTCATGAGCGGTCAGCTCACATTCTTCTACTCTACCATCTTATCTCCACTACCCTTAGGAATGTGTATTTTTTAAACTTTGTGTCCTTGTTATCATTTTAGCTTGAGCAGGCAATAGGTCTTGCTAAAGGTGGTCAAGATAGACTAAACACTTAATTGTTTTTTTTAATGAATAAATAAGTTGTACTTTATTTATATAGTGAGATACTACATAACAGTAAACATGTATCAGTAAGAACATGGATTAATATCATATGCAAAATTTTTTTCTTATTTTTTAAATATAAATTTATTTATTTTAATTGGAGATTAATTACTTTACAATATTGTGTTGGTTTTGCCATACATCAGCATGAATCCACCATGGGTATACATGTGTTCCCCATCCTGAACCCCCCTCCCTCCTCCCTCCCTGTATCATCCCTCTGGGTCGTCCCAGTGCACCAGCCCCAAGCATCCAGTATCATACATCGAACCTAGACTGGCAATTCATTTCATGTATGATATTATACAATTTTTAATGCCATTCTCCCAAATCATCCCACTCTCTCCATCTCCCACAGAGTCCAAAAGACTCTTCTATACATCTGTGTCTCTTTTGCTGTCTCACATACAGGGTTATCATTACTATCTTTCTAAGTTCCATATATATGGAATGGTGTTTTTCTTTCTGGCTTACTTCACTCTGTATAATCGGCTCCAGTTTCATCCACCTCATTAGAACTGATTCAAATGTATTCTTTTTAATGGCTGAGTAATACTCCATTGTATATATGTACCACAGCTTTCTTATCTGTTCATCTGCTGATGGACACCTAGGTTGCTTCCACGTCCTGGCTATTATAAACAGTGCTGCGATGAACATTGGGGTACATGTGTCTCTTTCAATTCTGGTTTCCTCGGTGTGTATGCCCAGCAGTGGGATTGCTGGGTCATAAGGCAGTTCTATTTGCAATTTTTTAAGGAATCACCACACTGTTCTCCATAGTGGCTGTACTAGTTTGCATTCTCACCAACAGTGTAAGAGGGTTCCCTTTTCTCCACATCCTCTCCAGCATTTATTGCTTGTAGACTTTTGGATCACAGCCATTCTGACTGGCAGAAACACTTAATTGTTAAATAAATATTTGTTTTCATACATAATTCTCAAGAACTTTCCACTGCCTCTATGGAAGAAAAAACTTGTAAATTTATTATAACACTTTTATTAAGATACAATTTATGTATCATCCAATTCACCCACTGAAGCATATAATAGTCACAGAATTGTATAAAAAGCACCATCATCATCAACTTTGGAACATTTTCCTCACCTACGAAAGAAACTCTGCACTCGTTGGCAGTCACTCCGCATCTTCCCCCAGACTCTCCAAAGCCCTAGGTCAACATTAATCAGCTCTCTGTCGCTATAGATTTGCATATTCTGGACATTTCACATATATGGACTTTTACTTGG
This sequence comes from Madoqua kirkii, assembly GCA_006408675.1. NCBI lineage: Eukaryota > Metazoa > Chordata > Mammalia > Artiodactyla > Bovidae > Madoqua > Madoqua kirkii. The sequence goes on from SJYC01099410.1 coordinate 4,193, forward strand.
AGGAAATAAGGCTTTCAGGATCATCACACTACAGCAGGAATTAGTATTTCCTCTCCTTTACGGCTGAATAGATTCCACCGTGTTCTTATACCACTTTTTTTTACCCATTCATCATTAATGAATATTGTGTTGTCTCTACTTTTGGCTGTTAGGAATTATGCCATTATAAATGTTCATGTACAAATTTTTGTGTGATTTCATTTCATTTCAGTACATACATGGGAGAGGAATTACTTAGGTATATGGTAACTATTTGTTTAACCTTTTGAGGGGCTATCAGACTGTTTTCTGAAATGGCTGCACCATTTTACGTTTTTACCAACAGGAACATATTAGAGTTCCAATTTCCTCCACTTCCGCACAGTTATATTATCTGTCTTTAATTATAGCTCTCCTAGCGGGTGTGAAGTGATATCCCATTGTGGTTTTGATTTGCATTTTCTTGGTGATTAATGATGTTGAGCATTTTTTCATGTCCTTAATGGACATTTGTGTTATCTTCTTTGGAGATATATCTATTTATATCTTTTGCCCATTTTAAAAATTAGGTTGTCTTTTTATTATTGAGTTGTAAGAGTTCCTTATAGATTCTGAATGCAAGTCCCTTATGAGATATATAACTTGCAAATATATTTTACCATTCTATGAGCTGTCCTTTCACTTTCTTGATGGTGTCCTTTGAAATCCAAAAGCTTTTAATTGTCATGAATCCAATTTATTTTTTCTTTTATTGCTTGTGCTTTTGGTGTCATATCTAAAAAATAATTGCCAAAGCCAAGGTCGTGAAACACTTCTTTTAAGAATTTAACAGTTTTAGCTCTTATATTTAGGTCTCTTATCTATTTTGAGTTAATTTTTATATGTGGTGTGAGGTAAAATTCTCAGTCTTTTACGTATGAATATTTAGTTAGCATCATTTATATAAGACTACTCTTTCCCTCTTATTGGAGTTTTTTCTCGAACTCAGAAAATTTTAATTTACATTCTTATTATTCTAGGGTAGTATTTCCAAAGCTGGTCTATTGAGAACTTTAATAAACATGTTACAAAAAAAAAAAAACAGGAAAAAAATTCACATGACCCAACAAGTTCTAGGTATATTAAGCTGAATAAAATTAAGCATCTTTCCATACTGTAGTCTCAAAGACTTTAGTACCAGCCTGTTTGATGGATCTCTTACTTTATCAGTGAAGGCTTTTTATGTGGGCACATGTTAACTTCTCTAGAAGCATGTTTCCAAGAAACTCAAGTTTGGGATCCACTCTTTTAACAGAGTTACTCATTTGAATGCTCTTAAAATGTTTTAACTTTCCTCTTTGAGAATTAAGCCACCAGTATGGCTGGGGGTTGTTTGTTTTGTTCTTTGTTTTTCATCTTTAGGGATTCCCTTGTAGTTCAGCTGGTAAAGAATCCACCTGCAATGCAGGAGACCCCGGTTCAACTCTGGGTCAGGAAGATCCTCTGGAGAAGGGAATGGCTACCCACTCCAGTATTCTGGTCTGGAGAATTCCATGTATAGTCCATGGGGTTGCAAAGAGTCAGACACGACTGAGCAACTTTCACTTCATGTTTTCATCTTTAACCAGATGAGAGCAGAAATAAGTCAGTAATCTGGGAGTTCCTCTGGATCACTTTGCTCACTGGTTTAGGATGCACAGTTTTGGTTTATAATGAAGCATCATTTTTAAAGGTAAATATTAAATAACACTTTTTTTTTTAAGTGTGATCCAAGAACCATCTGCATCAGAATAACCTGGTTTTTAAGGGCAGACTGCTGGGGCCCTTTCAGACCTAATAATCAGAAACCCTCAAGCTGGAGTGCAGATGCTGCGCTGACAGGCTCTCTGTTGATTCCTGTTCACACCAAAGTTTAAGAACTGCGGCTCATCCTCGGATTAAGGGAGAGAGCAAAGTAGTCTGTAGTAAGATGCGTGGGGAGGGGGAAGGGGGGACAGACCCTGATAGGTAAGTGGGACCAGAATGACTCCTCTCTTCCTGTACTTCTTTCTTTCCCGTCCCCGTTTCCACTGCCCACTTTGTGCCCTTTTCCGTGTGTATGTGCGCGCATCCTGTGTACATATATGATCTCTGAACTCAGGCACACTAAGCACTCCTTGGTTCGTTATACCTCTGTGTTGCCACCAGAGGGCGCCAGAGCACCTCCGAAAGCCACGGGAGCCCTCTCTCCTCACTCTTCCACTACAGACTCTCCACCCAGGGTATAATCTCCGAATCTCAGGACTGTGTCCCAGCTCTGCTGCTGCTGCTGCTGGGGCTGCTAAGTCGCTTCAATCGTGTCTGACTCTGTGCGACCCCATAGACGGAAGCCCACCAGGCTCCCCCGTCCCCGAGATTCTCCAGGCAAGAACACTGGAGTGGGTTGCCATTTCCTTCTCCAGTGCGTGAAAGTGCCCCAGCTCACTGATTCCCAAAAGGACGTCAGATCACATGAGAGCGCACAGCTGTTTTTTAAAAACCTCTTATGAGTTTTGAAGCCCTGGGGAACTTGTCTAATCCTCTGAGCACAAGTTTCTCATCTTAAGGAAAAATATGAACCTGTTAGTGTAGTTCTTATGACAGTTAAATGAGATGGTAAAGGTAGTGCTGCTGGCTATTGCTTTTCTGCCATAGGCAGTGATTTGCGTTGCTTGAAATCCTGAAACCTTGAAGAAAAAAAAAAAAGACAGTTCTAAAAATTGTATTATCAAGTTATAAGCAAACCTAAGCTTCTTCTTGGCTGTCTTGCATGTCTATATTCAGAAGCCTCTCTGTCTCCTCGATAATTTTTGGTCTGGACCTTATCATTTTGCATAAAGCACAGTTCATGACACCAACGGTGAACAGGAGGATGCACGTTAGCAAAGGGGACCCTCCCTTCCCACCAAGGGGCTTGGCTCCAGGCTCCACACTCTCTCTGTATCCTTCCCCAGGCTTGTTAGGTAGTAAAATATAAGTGACATCTAAGTGTTGCTCCCTAATTAATTATGCTATAATTTCCATTGTGATAATTCACTCTGCAAAGGCAGTTATTGCAGTAGATACTTTAGTGAAGGAGGTGGTGGTGGAAGGAAAGAAGAAAGTGAAGTTGCTCAGTCATGTCTCTTTGTGACCCCATGAACTGTAGCCCACCAGGCTCCTCCATCCATGGGATTTTCCAGGCAAGAGTACTGGAGTGGGTTGCCATTTCCTTCTCCAGGGGATCTTCCCGACCAGGGATCGGACCCAGGTCTCCCGCATTGCAGGCAGATGCTTAGTGGGGAAGGAAGTAGTGGAAATGGAGGTTATGGTAAAGGTGGTGGTGGAGGAGGGAGAGGTGATGGTGAAGTTGGTGGTTGTAGAGCTGCTGAGGTTGGTGATAGAGAGGGCAATGGTGGAGAAGCCGCGGTGGGCTCTCCTACTCAGCATCCTTCAGAGATCCTACCACCTGAAGGATAAATCCCAACTCCTGAGCTCGACAAAGTGCTGCATGACCCAGCTGCTGCTTACTTCTTTAGCCTTGCTTCCCACTAATCACACACACACTAACACACTACACTCTTTCACTTTAGAATATTTTCTGAGCCTCAGACCCAAGTTTGCGCCTTAATTTTACTGTCTTTGTTCACACTATTCTTCATCTCTTTCTTCCCACCAGATACACTCTTTTTCAGTCTTCAGTATCCAGGTCAAATGTCACTGGCACTTTTTTTATGAGGAGCTTCTTGACCCTCAAGGCAAAGTTAGTTTCCATTCTTGACACTCTCATGGAAGTTTGTGCACACCTCGGCTCTAACATTTTTGATCTGGCTGGTAACAAGCTGATGGGGTCTCCTTGCCTAGCAGAGGCAGCCTTAAAGTGACCTCTTCAAGGTCCCCTTTAGACTCTGGTCCAAGACCTCTGACCCTCAGGCTGAGCCAGCAGTCACTCCATAACAGTCCTCAATGCCTATGGATTCAAGTGACAGAGCTCAGAAAACCTGTAGCAAATCCATTTTTTAAAACATATATCCAGAAGAGTGAACACTTCATAAATACACTTCTAGTAAATGAACACACTTCATGTAACTGATACCTGGTTAAGAAATAGTATCACTCTAGCATCCAGAAGCCCTCCGACAGTTGTATTTTCAAAATGTAATTAACTATTGAAACGTGCGATTTTTTAAGTGTGCTGTCAAATTTAAATGTGCAAATAGTCACTAGCTTTTAAAGACATTTTAGAAATTACAGAAGTGACTTCACTCAGAGGATATGGAGACACTGTGCTGCTTTCCAGAGCAACACCCCAGCCCTCAGCTAACCTGGGCCACACAGTGGGTGCTCCCGAGCCTGGGAGCTGAGCCAGAATCAGGCGAGGCAGGTACACTATCTGATTAGTGAAACCACTTGCAAAGCAAGGTCCTGTTGACTGTCAGGACATTCCAGGCAGAGGTTAATGGAAGTGAGATGGAGAACAACTAGTGTGTGTTGTCTCTCTGCCAGGGTCTCCATGCTACCAGGGCAATGCCACTGGGAGCGCCGTTCCCATCTTACAGATGAGAAGACTGAGGAGAGCGCCCAGAACTCTCCCCACAGCTTCATATTATCATGCTCAGAAGCCCAGAATCAGAAATCCCATCCCTTGGACCCTCAAGGGCATTTTTCTAGGGAGGGGGGGACATAATAAAGGCTCTGGAGTGGAAAAGAGAACCACTGGTCCTGGGACACTTGTACCCTGGGGACTGACACACCCATCCATCATCCCACCGAGGAGGAACGTCAGTCGGTGTTGGAGGAGTAGCAGCCCCCTGCCGAGGGCAGGGCCCAGAAACGAGTTGAGGGGCTTCCAGGCAGGACTTCTCCCGCTCAGCCCAGGCAGCCACTTTGCCACTCCTGCCCATTCTGTGTGCAATGGTTCAGAGCTCATGGTGGGGACGCCGGGGCCCTTGTGAGAGAGAAAGCTATCTTGATAAGTATTTTCCTTCTGCATTGCTGCAGACGCCTCCATGTTTTGTGTGGCTATGTTTGGTAGCCCTTGCTGCCCTGGTTGGAGAAGGCAGTGGTGCCCCACTCCAGCACTCTTGCCTGGAAAATCCCATGGATGGAGGAGCCTAGTAGGCTGCAGTCCATGGGGTCGTTAAGAGTCAGACACGACTGAGCGACTTCCCTTTCACTTTTCACTTTCCTGCATTGGAGAAGGAAATGGCAACCCACTCCAGTGTTCTTGCCTGGAGAATCCCAGGGACAGGGGAGCCTGGTGGGCTGCCGTCTATGGGGTCGTGCAGAGTCAGACACGACTGAAGTGACTTAGCAGTAGCAGCAGCTGCCCTGGTATTTTCCATCAGAGGAAATATACTGGCTCTGTTATGGACATATCACCTTGGCCGCCAGCATCACACAGGTGTTTGCGACAGCACCCTGACCTCCTGACCTGCCGTGCTTACAGAGAAAGCAGCAGCCCAGCAGCCCACACGAGGTGGTGTGACAACAAGCCTGTGTCGCCACTGTGTGTGTGCACGGATTCCAGCACATTCCTCCTGTATCTCGAGAGGCCCCGGTATCCCAAGCAGGAGAGCCAGGTGGTGCATCACCCCTCCCCCTCTGGTTGACCTTCAAGGCCCTTCCATGGGGCCTGCCCTCCTGCCCAGGGGCCCGCCTGCCCGGTTGGCAGCTGCACAGTCAACGGCATCACATGCCCTCAAGTGGACGGCTGGGCTGGTGCCTCAGGCCACTCGCGCCGGCCTGGACCATTCACCTTGCCAGCCCCCTGTTTCTTCAGCTTGTCGGGGAAGATGATGCCACCAAAAGGGATAAAGGAACACCTTTCCTCCACCCCACCAAAATGTAAGGCCCAACACAGAGTAAAGCAGGGGGCCCAGTGGAGGGAAGAGCTGAACAGGCTTCTGTAGATGGCTCTGCCCGTTCCTCGTCTGCCCTCAGCCTCCGACAGGACCTCCTGCTGCTCTAACTGCTCCCCTAGCGCCCCAAACACACGCCCACGCTCCCGTCTTCCGGTCTCTGCAGATTAAACAGCCTCCCCCCAAATTAAATGTCTCCAGATCTGGATTCTTGTGCAGACCAGAGTCCCCCATCTCCAAATACATCCTGAGGATTCCCAGCTGCCTATCCAGACATCTCAAACTCAATGTCACAGGCTTTCAATTGCTTTTACTTTACACTGTCATTAAACTTTTATTAAAGTGCGATGATAGACATTAAAGGTACATATTGTAAACATATGGTGATATCACCTTGGCCGCCAGCATCACACAGGTGTTTGCGACAGCACCCTGACCTCCTGACCTGCCGTGCTTACAGAGAAAGCAGCAGCCCAGCAGCCCACACGAGGTGGTGTGACAACAAGCCTGTGTCGCCACTGTGTGTGTGCACGGATTCCAGCACATTCCTCCTGTATCTCGAGAGGCCCCGGTATCCCAAGCAGGAGAGCCAGGTGGTGCATCACCCCTCCCCCTCTGGTTGACCTTCAAGGCCCTTCCATGGGGCCTGCCCTCCTGCCCAGGGGCCCGCCTGCCCGGTTGGCAGCTGCACAGTCAACGGCATCACATGCCCTCAAGTGGACGGCTGGGCTGGTGCCTCAGGCCACTCGCGCCGGCCTGGACCATTCACCTTGCCAGCCCCCTGTTTCTTCAGCTTGTCGGGGAAGATGATGCCACCAAAAGGGATAAAGGAACACCTTTCCTCCACCCCACCAAAATGTAAGGCCCAACACAGAGTAAAGCAGGGGGCCCAGTGGAGGGAAGAGCTGAACAGGCTTCTGTAGATGGCTCTGCCCGTTCCTCGTCTGCCCTCAGCCTCCGACAGGACCTCCTGCTGCTCTAACTGCTCCCCTAGCGCCCCAAACACACGCCCACCTCCCGTCTTCCGGTCTCTGCAGATTAAACAGCCTCCCCCCAAATTAAATGTCTCCAGATCTGGATTCTTGTGCAGACCAGAGTCCCCCATCTCCAAATACATCCTGAGGATTCCCAGCTGCCTATCCAGACATCTCAAACTCAATGTCACAGGCTTTCAATTGCTTTTACTTTACACTGTCATTAAACTTTTATTAAAGTGCGATGATAGACATTAAAGGTACATATTGTAAACATATGGTGTGTACTTCTCACAAACTAACACACCCAGGTAGCCAGCCGATTGTCAGCATTTCAGAACTCCCCTACCTCCTTCTAGTGGTGACTGGTACCCTGACTTCTCTCAGTTTAGCCTGTTTTGAACTTCGCATAAATGGAATCACACAGTCTGCAGTGTTTGTGCCTGGCTTCTTTTTGCTCAGCATTACAAGATGTATTCATAGCTCTGCGTGAAGCTGTAGGTCATTCCCTCACTTTCTGTGCAAAGGAATCATTATCCACCCTACCAGTGATGGGCAGTTGACTTGTTTCCCATTTTTTGGCTGTTAGGAGTAGAGTTGCGTTGAACTCTGTGGCACTTGTCCTTCAGTGTGGCCGTGTGTACACATTTCTCTTGTGCACGTTCCTAAGAAGGGATTTTTGGACATACACTTTCAGTAGGCAGTTATCCGCTCCTGCAGATGCTGCCAGGAAGTATCCATGTGCGTCGCCCACCTGCATCATGAGTTCTGGCTTCTCCACTCTTTAACGCTTAATGTCACTTTTGACTCATCCATTCTTCACCCCGAGCATATCTCTTTTTTCTTCCCCAGTTATCTCACATTTGTGGCCTTTCTTCTTTGATGCTGTTCTGCAGCAGGCACTGTGAACATGTGCAGAGCCTTCCCAGGATCCGTACCTGCGCAGTCTCCCTACAAGTCTCTCTCATCATCGCACCTTGTGGTCCACAGAAGTACAGTCGCTCTGATCTCCAATTACTTTGGAGCTTACCTGTTTATTTATCTGGTTATTGACACCCTGCAGACCTCGCCAAGGACCAAGCAGATCCCATCTTTCCCTTAGGCCACAGTGCTGCCTCCCTCACGTCATTCTCCAATGCCTCTGTCCTTAGCTTGTTTGGCAGGAAATCTATCTTCTCTGTTAGCAGTTCTACAACAAACCCCCGAGCTGGAGAGTTACTGCTGGCAGAGACTTAGAGAGACTTTCCCCTTGTTTCCAAAGATCCCCAAGAAACTTAAGAAAAAGAATTTAAGGCAAACGTCCTAGTGACTCATCACAACTTTCTTACAGTGACAAGTATCACTTCCTATTTGCTGGTAACTTTTGTTTGATCTGAAAGCCGGCAGAGCTATCTTCAGTAAAACTCCCTCTGCCTCCTCCAGACACCACTCATATTACGCAAATTCTTTTAGCCCTAAATTGTGTCCACTCAGTTTCACACTTAATTGCACAGCATCTCACATCATGTTAGTGTTACTCACTCAGTCGTGTCCAACTCTTTGCAACTCCATAGACTGTTAGGCCCTCCAGGCACCTCTGTCCATGGAATTCTCCAGGCAAGAATACTGGAGTGGACTGCCATGCCCTTCTCCAGGGATCTTCCCAACCCAGGGATCAAACCCAGGTCTCCTGCACTGCAGGCAAATTCTTTACCATTTGAGCTACCCAGAAAACACACATCATGTTAGAGGGCCTTAAAACCTGCCAGTTCTTGATTAAACTCGACAGATATTCTGACCCTCCCTAGAAAATCACAACATAGGCTCCCCCATAGGGCAATGATATTACAAATCCTTTCTTGATAAGGAAAATGCTATTCTACCCATTGCATGACCAGTGATCAGACACAGCCTTGACCTTGACACTAATATTTCCTTGTGTCTTATTGCGACACCAGGATACCAGAACCACACTTCACACCATGCTCGAGAGTCCCAGGGACTGACTTTGATCCGCAGTATGATGGGAAACCAGGAACGTAGCTTGCATGGCAGAGCCCCTGACATCTGGGCACACACAGGCGGCCCATGCTCATGGGCTCCTGCCACAAACCCATCAACCTAAGGCCCCCACAGCCAGCACTCCAGCTTGCTTGGAGGGGGCAGGCTCAGAGCATGGCTTATAGCCTGAGAGAAGATGCTGAGTTCAGGGCAGCTGGAAGAAGGTGAATTGGCCAAGACATTGTGAATTACAGCCTATGACTTAGGGTGCAAAGCGAAGAGGAGCCAGCCATACCCCACATCCAGCCCTTGGAGAGCCCAGGCTTCCTGGGTGTGGGTTGAACCAGGTTTGGGCAGCTGGGGTTGGGACTGTCCTATCCCATCCATACTGATCTCCACCAAGGAGGCCCTGAAGATACAGCTTCCTGCCTGTTTACCCACAGTCAGGATGACTCAAGTGCTCCAAGAGCTGGCCAGCCTGCACACCGGGAGTGGGAGCTCGTCCTCTCCCATTTCAGGAAAGTCTTAGAGGAAAAGCAAAGCCTCTAGTCACAGAGGTTGACCTGCAAGCTGGAGTGCTGGGTGTGGGGGACTTAGGTTGATGGGTTTGTGGCAGGAGCCCATGAACAAGGGCCGCCTGCGTGTGTCCGATGTCAGGGGCTCTGCCACGTGAGCTACGTGTCCCGGCCACAGTGCTGCACCCAGCTTTGAGGACGTAACTGGGGCAGGTCTACCCCGACTCCTTTGCCACACCAAAGACACACACACCCATCTCAGTACAATGCTGTGCAAGAGCTCGCCTGGCCCTTGAAGGCCCCAGAGTCCAGATCGTTCACCCACTCATTCATCTACACACTCAACAGATAGCTTGTGAGGCTCTCTGTGAGCCAGACTCCGAGCCCATAACTGGAACCACAGCGTGAACAAGACCAGCTCAACTCTGCCCAGGAAGATTGCAGTCTAGTGGGCAAGCTCAATGAAGCAAATACTCACAAAACCATGTAATTTCAAACAGCCAACACTATAAGAGAAAAGAGAAACCCTTTGGGAGATGCGTCCAGCGGTTCTAGCCTTGGCCTGAAAAGCACCTTCCCTCAGACCGTGAGTCTTCATGGGGCGTCAAGTGTCGTGTGAAAGGTATTTAACATGCATACTGTTGCAATGTAAAAAAATAGGATTCCACACAGGGCTTTTGCCTTTGGGCCAGAGGAGTTGGGGGACATCACTGCAGGGGCCCTAGTGTAAAAGGCCAAGAAATCCAAGGTGGAGGGTGGAGAAATGGTGCCACCAAGGAAAATGCTAGGGAAGATCCCCGAGAGCCGAGGGCATTATAGTCCCTTTCCCAGAGTGTCATAGCTGATACCCACAGGCGTACCAGTCCTATAAGTGGGCAGGGGGCAGAGGTCCCCAGCTGGACATAGGGGCCGGTGGAGGCCGGTCCCTCTGCATGTAGGCGTCACCCTTGCATGACCTGTGATAATCTGTCATGGTGACTGGGGGGTGAGGCACTCACTGAGCCCATGTGAAGCAACCAACACCAGACAGAGGGTGGGACCTGATGGAGTGGCTTGATGGAGCCTAATGGGATGAATAGGCTTTGCCTAGAGCCCTGCCTTCTTCCGACGTGGCCCAGCATGTGGCAGCGTGCTCCCTGCCACCAGCTGGAATGCAACATGATTCATTTGGGCTCACCACGGCATCTCCAGCAAGACCTTGGACTGTGTAAACTGTCTCCACGCCAGAAGCTTGAGTCCATCCCTTTTCACTCGGTTCCAAGGACAGGGAGGCTTCCGAGTGGAGCTTCCCAAACTTTACAGTGCGTGCATATCCTTGGGGATCTGGTTAAAATACAGACTCCAATTCTGAAGTTCTGAGTAAGGCTGAGATTCCTTGATTCTTAACAAGTTCCCAAGGAATCACGCTTTGAAGACTTGAGAACCTTAACCAGAGTGAATAAAAGTGAGCCTTCCCCTCTCCTTCATGAGAGAGTATAGTCAGATCAACCATTACTCACTCTGAGAACTGGAATACTGACGGCACCACTGGCAGAAATAAGAAAATCAGAGGTAGGACCTATTTTAGAGGGAAATAGTAAAGGTTACCTTTGGTTGAATGCCTATTGTGTACCATGATCTTGTTTAATCTATTTGTTTAGCAAAGTAGGTGTTAGTAATCTCCATTAATTTCATAATGGAATTAAGGCTTGGAAAGGTGAAGTAATTTTCCCCTGGGTGTTATAGCTGGCTGGAATTTGGACCTGGTCTGTCAAACTCCAAAACCTATCTAATGCTACAATGACATGCTTCCTTGTTTTGGTGGGTAAGGAATTAGGATTGGATTCATTTCAGTGGTTCCCAACCTTGCCTTCATATTAGAATCATCAAGAGGACTTTTAAAACTCCCCCACCCCACACCAATGAGATCAGACTCTCTAGCCACTATCAGCACTTTTTAGAAGCCCCTCTGGTTAATTCCAATGTGCAGACAAGACTGAGAATCACTGAACTAGTCCAATTCCTCTTTGAGCAAGTGAGGCAGCTGAAAAGGGATGGATGAAGTGCCAATCTTGTCAGAAGTAGTACCTCTCAGTTCCTACTCTAGGACTCTTTCTAATACGCCAGCGAAGCTAAAGCCATCTTGAGAAAGAATGGAACTGGAGGAATCAACTTGCCTGACTTCAGGCTCTACTACAAAGCTACAGTCATCAGGACAGTATGGTACTGGCACAAAGACAGAAATATAGATCAATGGAACAAAATAGAAAGCCCAGAGATAAACCCACACACCTATGGACACCTTATCTTCGACAAAGGAGGCAAGAATATACAATGGATTAAAGACAATCTCTTTAACAAGTGGTACTGGGAAAACTGGTCCACCACTTATAAAAGAATGAAACTAGATCACTTTCTAACACCACACGCAAAAATAAACTCAAAATAGATTAAAGATCTAAATGTAAGACCAGAAACTATAAAACTCCTAGAGGAGAACATAGGCAAAACACTCTCCGACATAAATCACAGCAGGATCCTCTATGATCCACCTCCCAGAATACTGGAAATAAAAGAAAAAATAAACAAATGGGATCTAATTAAAATTAAAAGCTTCTGCACAACAAAGGAAACTATAAGCAAGGTGAAAAGACAGCCTTCTGAATGGGAGAAAACAATAGCAAATGAAGCAACTGACAAACAATTAATCTCAAAAATATACAAGCAACTTATACAGCTTAACTCCAGAAAAATAAATGACCCAATCAAAAAATGGGCCAAAGAACTAAATAGACATTTCTCCAAAGAAGACATATGGATGGCTAACAAACACATGAAAAGATGCTCAACATCACTCATTATCAGAGAAATTCAAATCAAGACCACAATGAGGTACCATTACACACCAGTCAGAATGGCGGTGATCCAAAAGTCTACAAGCAATAAATGCCGGAGAGGATGTGGAGAAAAGG